>JAJQOW010000288.1:0-138746 GCA_037975125.1 Latrodectus hesperus
ACGGTAACTTTCTCAAATCATTGAAATAATGCTAAGAAATTGAAATGCCAGGTTCTGAAATTAATAATTCATGTGAAGAATTCCAGAATATTAAGACGTTTTAAGAGCAATTGACTATTATAGGTTGTTCATTATCGATACGATTTATGATTACATACTTGAAATTGAATTAGAGATGCTTAAAAGAAGATTCATAATTATATTTAATATGACTAAGTTTTTAACCTTTCATCTAAGAACTTCGGTCGTTTGTGTTGCATTACTTCTAGCTGAAAAATTTTAAATAAAGGAAACAAAGCTGTTCTGATGAAACAAATCTTCAACAAAGAAATATTTACTTCAATTGACACTTTTCATTTTTTCCAACAGAGAAAATTACTTTGTTGTCAACTAATATTTTAATTCTTGTGTTGTAGTTGAATCCAATAAAGAATGGAACAATGGTTATTTGTTTTGTTGTCAGCTAGTGTTTTAATTTTTGTTCTGTTGTGTGATTTAATAAAGTATTTTTACTGTAAAATCTAAGTTGTTTGTTATACTGATATATATATATATATATATATATATATATATATATATATATATATATATATATATATATATATATATATATATATATATATATATATATATATATATATATGAATAAAATAAATTTTTATTAGTTTTTTTGCCATTTGTGTGATAAACATTTGTATGAAATATATTTAAAACTTTCATACAAATGATATCCGTATTCGTTCATACAAATATATTTCATACTAATAGGTTATTTTTAGCTTAAAAATGAATAATTACTTAAAATATACAAATTAATTTCAATCTTTAAGTGAGAGCAGATGATAATTATTTGAGTGGTTCAAAATTCTAGAAATTGATTGAGCTATCATAAGTTTAAAGCAAGTTGACTAAATATTATCTATAAACTACAAACTACTAAGCTATATTACGTTTAGCGGACATTAAATGTCTCAATTTCTTAACAAAAACGTTTCTAACTTTTAAGTTTGCCCTGTTCCTGAATTTATTATTAATAATTGCTTTTAATTGGTTTTTATAAGAAATTTTAGTACAAACTAAAAAAAAGTGCCAAACCAAAACATAATTAAAAAAGTAATTTGGCTTACCATATCTAGAGCATCGAAGAAGTGTTATCAAGATTGGCACAAGCTACAATTATCGCCAAGAAAATCCTTCGCACCAAGGGTGTGGGCTCTACTAGGATCAAACTAAAATTTTAGGGTATTTGGTTTTTGTATAAAATTTAAATCAATTTTATTGGTTTTAAATGTTATTCTTAAATGTATGAATCACGCATTTATAGTGGTTAATGTTAACTGAATTAAAGAACATTCTTAATTACTTTGCAAAATTTTCGATGAAAAATTTATATTTTTTTATTCAAAGAATTTAAGAGTTTTTTTTATTTTTTAATATAGCTAGATATACGCGAAACGAGACAATATCTTAAAATACAATTGATATAAATAAAAAACAATTGAAGAATAACATACTAAATCTTGATCTTATTTTATTTCACTGTGAAGGATCAGACAATTCATTACTATTAGAATTCCAGTAAATTGAAAATAGATTTTAACTTATTCGATTTCTGTAGAGGCTCTTTTTTTACACTTGTACACTTCGCACATTTGTGTATTCCTCTATAATTGAAGAATTATCTTAAATATATAATTTCTTTCAGTAAAAAAAAAAAGTAAGGCACATGTGCAGTGTAATCCAGGACGCCAAATTCTTAGATTAGCGATTTTTTGCGGATTTTCTCATGTATCTGGTAACCTCATTTTAATTACGTCATACATATGGAGACCTATAAGAATTATGCAGAAATTTCTATTTTGGTAACCCTAGTATTTACGTCATCGCGCACGTCACGATACGTCATCTTGACAAAATTCTTCATCGCCAAAAAAATTAAGAATTTGGAATCATGGATTATATGGCACCTGTGCCTTTTATTTAACATTATAAACATATTTAATTTCTGGCAAATTTAAGGCACAGGTGCCAAAAGGTATTAATCAATTAATATGCTTTTGTAGACAATAATTCAAATACACTAAAAAAATTTTCTTTCGAAAGCTTTTACAAATTGTTAAAGTATTAATTTTACTTTTTCAATTACTTGAAATTTCTGGAAAAAAAATTAACTTTTGGTTAAGGAAAATGGTGTTTAAATGTACGGCAGTTTTAACATGTAAATCTCAAAGGAAAAATCTTCAACTAAGGTGGAACCATTAAGAGTCGTTTATTATTAAAATTTTCTATTATGAGCAACCAGTTATAAATATTGTTAACATAATTTTAAAATTCTCAGGGAATGAGCTACAGTAAAATCCATAAAACTTCTAAGCTTATTTTGTTTTCTTGCTTACAGATTGTTTATATTGAATCAGTAACTTTCATTGAATTTAATAGAAAAATAAACATAGTATTTTAATAATGAGTACTATAATTTTAAATGGGATAAAAGGCTTTTAATTTATACCAATAAAGTTTCAGCGAATATTAAACAAAATTAAAGAGTTCTTAACAAACTACGTGTTTGAAATAAATTTTTTCAAAAGATTACCAATAATTATGAAATGAAATTTTTAGTAATACCTTAAAATATGCTTATATATTATTACCATTTGTATAAAATTTAAATCTTAATCAATAAAATAGGCATAATTACTTCATTTTTATGATACATTACATGGTATCTAAATATAAATTCTTATGATGTTTCAAGTTGCAAAGTTTAGATTAAAAGAGCTTCAAATGAATAAAACAATAAATGAATTGTTATTAAATAAGCGCAACAATGAAAAATTAGCTTCTGTTAACCTTTAGAATGACTTCTTTAGTGACTCAACAATACATATTTGCTTTGTTAGTATTAAGATTTGCTGTACTTTGTATTAGATAGAGAAACCATTTGATTGTTATTCTTTTGTTTTTTAGTATTGTTAAACAAATGTAAAAGACCCCCTAAATTTTTAATGGAATCAATTAAAAAGAAAGAATTATATTTAAAAAGAAATTTAGTTTTAAAAAAGAAATTATTTTCCCACTAAAAATATTTTACCCAAACTATAATTTTAAAGAATAATTAAAGTTGTTGTTTAGTTAAGGCCATAAAAAATTTCATAGATTCATGATCTTCATCATTGTTCTTGTCAAATTATATATACATATATATATATATATATATATATATATATATATATATATATATATATATATATATATATATATATATATATATATATATATATATATATATATATATATATATATATATATATATATATATATATATATATATATATATATTTCAAAATAAATTAAAAGTCACTAGTTTCTATTATTTTAAAATTTTGCTTAAAGCCCCAATTTAATTAAAAAAACAATTTGTTTGTGATGTATCATGGTTCCCTCTGTTATTTAATGTTAATAATTTTGGTAGGAAATTCACAAGTAGTTGCCATATAGTAACACAAATTTTATACTTTTCCGAAATGTTTTGTTATGCGAATGCCAAATGCATAATTATTATAAATTTATAAATTAAGCAGGTGCAAATGTGCTGCCTATCCATCCAAACTGCTCTGGCGAATAGAATTTAGGCCTATAAAATAAGATTTGTACATTTTTAATACTATCCCCAAGACAACAAAAATTTTTTTAAGGGTTCTTTTGAAAATTCATTCAAGAAATGGTGAAACTGATGTGCTGAATTCTTTCAAAAAATCTTCCAATAGAAAATTTATTCTATTTGTATACTTTAACGCGAAAATTATTATTTATTTGTCTGACTAGAAATATAAATTGTAAACATGTTAATTTCATAAAATTTAAATTATATACATTTTATATTGTGAATATTTTAGGATTGCAAATGAGTTTATCTTATAAGATTTCATCCATAAAAACGAAAATGATGTGCATTTGTTAAGAATGGTTTTTAAATATTTCGACTGTTGTCATTTTCATCGGGATGCTTCAATAACAAAAGTATCTGAAAAAGTCAAGATATGTCCTTGACATGTTCCAAAATTCAAGTATTGTCATCAATCCTTAATAAATATTGTCATTGAAGTTTCATTATTATAAAAGAAAGGAGTGGTTTTATATCAACACCAATATTATTTCGGATGTTAACAAAAAAATAGCATTTAGAAGTGCATATTGAGTTTAAATAAAAGGTTGAAATAGAGCTACATACAAATTAAAAGGTACCATTCTTAAATGTATACAAAAAATTTATTTTTTGTATTGTATTATGGTAATGATGATAAATAATTTAAAACATTTGAAATAAAAATTTACATAAAGTATTTTTCGTTTACCATTTGTAGAAATGTTTCTCTATTTAAATGATATTTGTTCATATTTTTAAGAGAATTTGCATCAAAATCTTATGGCAATCAAATATTTTAGAGATGGATGAATATATTATCCGTAATGAGTATAAATAACTTTAAGCTGACTGCTGCAAATCATTTTCATTGGCATGATGATAAAGTTGGTACATCTTCAACTATTGATTATGTCGCCAGTAAGTAAATCATAAAGAAATACAATCAAACGGATACGAAGGTGCAACCAAGTATCCACAAGAGACAAAACGATAACCAACACGTTTTATTATCTTTTTGTGTTTTGTGGGGAGTCTCATTCTTTAACAGTTCGTTATTACAGAGATACTTTTTACACGAATGTTATGCTTACGTGTGTTAGTTTTGTTCTGACTTCTTATAAAAGCTTTATTCCAATTTAAAATGTATTTTAAATATTTTCATCTCTTTTCAAAGAAATATAATTTAAAAATTCTATTTTTCAGATTTTTGTTTTAAAGATTTGTAAAAAAGTGTGAGCTAGAACACCTGTTACTTCTCTAAATTTTGAAACTTTATTCTTGGAGAATGCCGTTGCCAATATATAAGAACAAATGTCGAATATTATTTGCTAAAAATCTTAAAGAAATGAAAATCTTTAAAAAATAGAGTTTTAAGTATCTGCAAAAAATTTAAAGAATAAAAATTATAAGAATATATTATTTTTTGAAGTCAATAGAACACACTTGTTATCTCAATGAAAATGGAATTTTACACTGCAAGATTCTGAGATTCAACGTCAATAGGAATTCAAGCAGGTATTCTGACAGTCAATAATATTCGGATTCAAACTAAATTATATCTATTTTTCAAAATTCAAGAAAAGTAATAACGAGCTATACCATTCTCAATAAAAATATATCCAATAAAAAAATAGAGTGAAACTGGAATATAAAATTATTTAAAATGATTAAAGAAGTGAAACAGTTATCTTAATTTCAGTCTACTCCACACACAAGAAATGAGTAGCCGAGACAATTTGATAAATTTTCTTCCAAAGTATATCTTAGTGAACGTTTTAAATGTATATAAAGAAAAATAGAGCTAATTACAATTCTTTGAATTACTGTAACCATAATGAATTATTTCTTCAGAAATAAAAAAAATTCTTCGCTTTTATTATTTTAAGAAATTTGTAGTGCATTTAATAGAGGAGAATTTACAGACATTCTGTCTTCTTTCCATGAGCAGATATCCAATTTTTCTCAAAATCTTCTGTTCAATTTTAGATTTTCCTCTTCCTGAGCTAGAAACGCATTGAGGTCTCTCAGTTTAATAGGTTTTCATTCTTTCTCAGAAAAATGATCTTTTTATTTCGCTTATTTATTTTCACGGGACCAATCATGTCCTCATCATAATTTATTGGACAGTAAGGATTGTCTTTCAACACTGTATTAATTTCTAAAACAGGGCAAAAAATGTTGCCCAGAATTTTTTTAAGAAAATCGCCCCAACCTTCTCTTTTCCCTTTTAAGTCTATATTTCTGAAGCACAAAGCAAATCTGATTTCATCTTTCGACCTAAAAACACTAACAGTGACAAGCTGGATGACCTTATCCAAAAATAGGGGGTCCTGGTATGCACTTCTGAGGAAGGCAAAGGCCCACCCTAGGCTGTCAGGCCAATGAAGAAGAAGAAGATTTCATCTTTCCCTTGCCTATAATGAATTCATGTTCTTATCTTGAACAAAAGAATCTTCAAAAACGATATAAGACAAAATGTCAGTGACTAGTTGCTGTTTTCCTTTCTTTATAGGTAAGCAATAGTGTTTTCGCTATTTTTTAATAGTCTCTGAAGAAAGTAAGAATGCGTATGAATATTATTGTACCACATTTGTCGGAAATGAAAATACCAGTCTGAACACATTAAAATAGTTGGTAATGAAAACTCGAATGAAAAGATTCAGAACGATAAAGCCAATAATGGATACAAAACACCCAATTCTTACCCCAAGGAAACTCTACAGTTGAAATTTTGTGACAGTTGATGATTCACGGAGATTGAGGTTTTCTAGAAAACTGAAAATAAGCTACGCTTTTTATAAACATTTTATTTTAGCCGTTCAAATTAATAAAAAGACTATTTATTACGTTACAATTTCCTGATTAATATTTCATGGCTGAATTCAGAATACACAGTGCTATATTTTCAGTTATGTATTGAAAGGAATCAATTTTAAATGTACTAAGTCATTTTTTCCAGATATATTTTGACTTTTTTCCATCGTTATTTTTTAAATTTTTTTCTCACTAAAAATTTATTTCAATAAAAAATAATGTAAATACTTAAGCAAATAAATTGACTTTAGCTTTTGAGAAAAATGAAAAAGTTAGGTGTCCAATATTTCATCAATTAGATATTGAAGAAGTTAAACATAAAATTCTTTAGTAAGTGAAGAATGCTTTTTCTTACATTTTTCTCCCTGATCTGAATCTCATTTTAACTTAACTACATTAATATTTGTATAACATTTCCCCAATATAAAGTTTCAAATTATTGCTAAATGAAATATTAAAATTTGTTATTATTTTATAAAAGAATTCCCTTGCCCGGCCTAACCACCTTCCATTCTAAAAAGCCTAAAAAAAACCTGCAACTTCCATATATAATCTAACATTTACTAAAAATATAATTGATAAACACAGAATTTTGCTTCGGTTGAAAATATCAACATAAAATATTTTTTTTTTTGTTGAATGCTCTTCTACGTTTCCTCAGTAATCTGAAATTTTATTTTAATTTAACTATAGCTATATTAGGCTAAAATATTCCCAATAGATTTATTACGAAATAAGATGTCACGCGCGTTGAAGAATATTAATATATGTTAGGTAATATCCTCTTTCCAACCCAGTCTCCCTCCGTATTAATATTAGTCCATTAATAAGAATTAACATACCAGATATTTTTTTCTCTGGCGGAAATCTTATCCAACATCTCTTTTGCCCATTTCCATGTCTTCAAATGGGAATTAATAAACTTGTTTGATCAGAAGAATTCCTGTTTTTTCAGTAGCATCTTTTTCTTTATTTAAATTTGAAAATTCAAAATATATCTGCAACCATTATAAATATAAACAGCATGTTTTATTTCATTTTATAATGTGAAATATGCAATGAAATTAATATTTGTAGGATTCAAAGTTATAAAAAAATTTTTCTTTAACTTAAATGTGAAATTCTATTTAGAAATAAAATTTTAATCATATCTTATTGAATTTTTTAGTGAATATTTGTTAATTAAATTTTTTTTCGAGAATTATAAATGGCACCTGCTCCACTGATTTAGCTCAAATGATAGGATAATTCTCATAAAAAATTTTAATTATTTCTTTTTACACTTTTTTGGTGGAGTCATATTAATAAGAAAGTGATATAATTTATCTGAATTTATTATTTGTGGTAAGTCTACTTGTGTATATATGTAATAATACAATAATGTAATAGTTTTTGTACAGAGAATAATATTTAAATCCATTAAATATAAAGAATTTTCAAAAGATTTCATAAATTTTTAAATTACTAATCTGAAATTTTTCTATTATCTGAAATTTCTGGGAAAAAATGAACTCTCTTAGTAAAAGAAAAGGGATTCTAAATGTGCGGTTGTTTCAACTGAAAAACTTAAAAGGAAAACTTTCAACTAGGACAGAATCATTACAAGTTGCTCATTACTAAAGTTGGCACAGGTGCCATGACTCCAAATTGACGATGAAGAAATGTTGCCAAGATGACGTATCGTGTCGTGCGTAATGATGTAAATACTAGGGGTTACCAAAATAGAATTTTCTGCATTATTCTTATAGGTCACATTTCTAATATGTATGACGTAACAAAAACAAGGTTGCCAGAAACATAAAAAATCCGCCAAAAAATCGCCAATCTCAGAATTTGGCACATGGATTATACGCCGCCTGTGCCTTAAAATTTTCCAACAAACAACCTGGTATAAATGTAGTTTAAATAATTTTAAAATTCTCAGAAAGCAACTATTGTAAAAGAACAATAAAACTTTTAAGCTTATTTTCATTCTTAGTGTAACAAATTTTTAATTTTGATACAGTTATTTTTCTTGAATTTAATAAAAAAAGTATTAATATAATAGTTTAATGTAATGAACTGTGATTTTAAACTGAATAAAATGCTTTTAGCTTAAAGCAATTTTTGGTGGATATTAAACAAAATAAAAGAGTTCTTAACAATCTTCAATGTTTGAAAAAAACTTTTTGAAATGATTTACAATATTAATGAATTAAAAATGTTTTATCAATACTAATAAATTAGGCAATATATTACCATTTGTGTAAAACTTAAGTATAATTGAATAAAATAACCACATACCTCTTTGATATTTATGAATGAGTACACAATATTTAATTCTATATGCTTATGTTGTTTCTAGTTGCAAAGTTTAGGCTAAAAGAACTTCAAATGAATGAAACAATAGCTGCGTTATTATTAAATAAGCTTAACAATGAAAAATTAACTTCTGTTAATCTTTGTAATGACTTATTTTGTGAGTTAACAATGCATATTTGCTTTGTTAGTTTTGAGAATTGCTTTATTTTCCTTTACATAGAGAAACCATTTGATTGTTACACTTTTCTTTTATCAGTATTGTTCAACAAAAGTAAAAAACACAATATATTTTCAATGAAATCAGTGATTTATATTTACTTAAAAATTTAATTTAATAAAGATATTTTTCCCATTAAAAATATTTCATGAAAAATATATATTTAAAGAGGAATTAAAGTTGTTTTTAGTAAAAACTATAAAAATATTTCATAGATTTCCTGATTTTCATCTTTATTTTTGTCGTATTATATGTTTATATTTATTTCAAAGTAAAATTTAAATCATTAGTATCTATTACTTGTGAAAATCATACACCCATGTCTATTAAATTAACTATTAATCTTAATTAACAATTAATTTAATAGATTGGTATACAATTTTCTATCTATCTGTTAATTAAATTACAACACCAGAGTCTACTTAAAAATCAATGTAATATTACAATGTAAATATTATAAAATCAAATCAATATTTTTCACAGAAAATTCACAAATAATTAAGATTGCCATACCCAATTAGACACAAGCGCCGTATAATCCATGATGCCAAATTCTGAGATTGACGTTTTTTTTACGGATTTTCTAATATATCTTGCAATGTCATTTTTATTACGTCATATATATGGAAACCTATAAGAATTATACAGAAAATTCTATTTTGGTAACCCTAATATTTACGTCATCGCGCACGTCATGATACATCATCTTGGCAACATTTTTTATCGCCAAAAAAATTCAGAATTTGGAATCCTGGATTATACGGCATCTGTGCCCCACTGGGTCATATTTTCCAGCGTGTTTTTGGTTCTGACAATGCCAAATGAATAATAATAAATGTTAACAGTTCTGTGTGTGTGTGATTATTAAAAAGGAAAGAAAAGACGGGCCAGCTGTTATAGACAAGAGCAACAGGATTTATTTACAAATAACACAAATAGAAAACAATTAAACGTTAATTCAGGAATTTTAATAAAATATTGTGGTGTGGTTTCAACAGAATTATTTACACACGTCCTTCCTGCTTGAAATTCAAGTGCAATGCCGTCATAGACCACCGAGTACATGCGATATACGTGCTCGTTAAATCCGTGGAATCGAAAGTTCTGTGGTCGGTCATTGAGCAGTTACCGTGGGTACAATGATCTGGAGAAAATTTCCTCCCCATTCAGATCAATGCAAAATTGAAGGAGTGGATACTCTGGTGGTGCCATCTATCGGAGGATTTAAAAAAGAGCAAAGACGTACGTTCACCTTCATGGTGCTCTGATTAAAAAGAAAAATGCTCCCTATTGACTTAAATTCGGGTAGTCCAGGCATATCTGGCTTGGCTTGTCCAAGTGTCATAAGCAACAACAACAGAATGATAAGCATTTCATCAATAAGTGAAAAAAAAGTCTTGTTTTTGTAAGCATTGGTTTTCAAATATCATGACGATTATCACAAACCTTAATATGTTTCAAATATCAAGAATAATAGTCAATCACCCCAATAAAGGCAGTCGTTAAAGTTTAATTTTCAATCTAGACTAAGGGAGGTAGTGATTTTATATCAACACCAATATTATTTCAGATATTAAGGTAAAAAATACAGGCTATTAATAAAATCAGTATTGCAAATTGAAACTAAACCAAATATTAAAAATGGAGCTACAACACAAAATAAATTAAAAGCTGTCATTATTAAAAGCATACTTAAATTTAATTTTTTTAATATTAGGGCAATGATGAAAAATGATTTTAAAGCAATGGGAACAAAAGTTTATATAGAAGTATTTTTCTGTTCCCCATTAGAAAACTTTTTTAAATTTTAAGCAATATTTTTTTGTTATGAAAAGAATGATTTGGATGAAAAGTTTGTGAGGAACAAATCTTTTAAAAATGGATGAATGCATTGTCCGTGATGGAAAGGAAGCGGGATTAAACTGATTGCTGCGAAGCCTTTTCTTCGGCGAAATGATAGGATTTGCATATTATTGATTACATCGCCAGTGGCTAAGTCATAAAGAAACATAGCCAAATACCCCAAGAGACATTCTCTTTGTCCCTTGTGGTACTTGGTTGAATTCGGAAGGGTGTTCTAATTACAGTTCCATGCCTAATTTATTGTTAATGAGATCATTTCTACGAGTATTATGAACGTATTTTTATTCTTATTTTAATTTCCTAAAAATGTTTGTTCAGACTTAGCATACATAATGCATATTAGCATCTCTTTGCAAAGAGCTATTATACTAAACGACAGAGAAAATATTTTTTTTTAGTTTGTTATCTCTGCAGTCAAAATGGCAAAAAACTCAAATTAACTTTGCAGAATCATTCACCTGTAGCTGTTATTAGTCTACGCAATAAAATATTCTTCATAGCCACAGTAGGCCAATACATGGTAAGAGAAGAAATTTGAAAGAAAGCATAATAAAGGGTTTGAACGACAGATCCTATTTTTCAGCTTTTTCCTCTAAAAATCGATGAAGAGGTAACCTAACATACCTATAAATTCTCTAAATTTTGAAACATTACTCTTGGTGAATGTTATTTCTGAGTTATAAGAATGTATGTCGAATGTAATCTGCTAAAATCTTTAAAAAAGGAAAATTCAAAGAAACTTTTAAAGATATAAATAAAATTTAAATCAAAAATGATAAGAATTCGTTATTTACTGATGCTAATGAAACCCTTGTCATTTCAATTAAAATCAAATTTATCACAACAATATTCTGAAATGTAACCTCTATGACAATTCAAGCTCTGCTCTTCTAATAGTCACAAATATTCGGATTCAGACTAAAATAGAACGATTTTCAAAAAGCGAGGAAAAAGAAATGCGAACAATGTCACTCTCACTGAGAATGTATTCAAAACACAGATAAAAACTAGAATTCAAAAATATTAAAAATGCATTAATAAAAAGAAACAGTAATGTTGATTTCAGTTTGCTTAGCACAGGAAAATCAAGTTGCCTAGAGAAATTGATCACTTTTTTTCCATGTAATTTCTTTGTGAAAGTTCAAAATCTGTATTAAAGAAAAATAGAGCTGAATGCATTTCTTGGAATTAATATAACAATATTGAACTGTTGCTCAAAAATTAAAATCTTCGTTTTTAATATTGAATAAGATAATTTTTAGAGAAATATAACTTTAATCTATCCATACACTGCAATTCCATTTAAATGAGGAGAATTTTTACAGTGAAGAGTCTGTTTCATTCTGCGTTCTTTCCATCAACAGACTTACAATATTTCTCTGTAATGAGGCAACACTCTTTTTTAACTTTAGGTTTTTATCGTCCATAGCAACAAATGCATACTACAAGTGCAATTGGCTTGCAGTTTCTTCGTAAATAACTTCTATATATACTTCTAGCCAAGTGGTTAGGGCAACGGCCTTCAGTCCGGAAGGGTGGGATTCGATTCCCAATGACACCAAAGACCCACCGAGTACATGGGATATACGTGCTCGTTAAATCTGTGGAATCGAATGTCCTGTGGTAGGTCGTTGAGAAGTTATCATGGGTGCAAAGATCTAGAGAAAATTTCCTCCCTCTTCAGATCAATGTCTGAATTGAGAAAGTGCATCCTCTAGTGGTGCCATCTATCGGAGTATTTGAAGAGCAAAGTCGTACTTTCACCTTCGTGATGGTCTGATTTAATGAAGGGCGCACCCAACTGACTTAAATTCGCATATTCAAGGCAGAGCGAGCTTGGCTTGTCCAAGTGTCATTATTAACACCAACAACATATAATTCTCATATTTAATTTTACAAATTCAAAAAGTTCCTAATCATCATGAATTTTATATTGAAAATTTGTATCTTTTGAGCAGTAGATTATTTTCTAAAACAAAACAGAAAATATCTTAGTATTTTTTCTCTTCCATTGAGCCTACATTTCAGAAGCTTAAATCAAGACTGATTGTATCTGCAATTAATGTACAAGAATTAACCAAACCAAAAAAAAAAAAAACCATCGTGTGGATCATTCGCTTGTTGGTTTATATTATCATTGAAAGTTCATAATTCAAACCTAATAGCATACAGAACTTGAAATTTAAAATATATTATAGATCTCCGCATTAGATATAGAGTACCCATCTCTTGCAATTCATTTGTAATAGGATCGAAATGAGTTGTTAGTCGATCAGAAGGGCTCAGTTATAATAGTAAACGGAAAATTCTATTAAGATAGAGATTTTTCAGCCTTTAAGATCGGTCATCTAAGTCCAAAGCGTGGAATATTTTGATATGAAACAATGGAAAGTTTGACTACTAGATTTCATGAAATGTATCATTGCGTATCACTTGAAACATTCTGTTTTGGTGAGGTAGGTTACGTGTTCAAATTTTTGAGTAAAACATAATTATAGGCAAATCAATCATGTAAATTTCTTGAAACTTTTATTGAATGAAATCCCAAATTGTTCTACATTTAGAGATAAGTGTTGATTTTTTTTAATTTCTCCATCTTTCAAAGATTCAGTTGTTTACGGACATAAAAGCAATAAGCTATCTCTAAGAATTGCTTTCACAGAAGGTAATTTTTATTAAATATCGAAAGCCTTACAGAAGTTTCTTATTTGCTGACTATCACTGGATCTTTTAATATTCTGGTAAAGCAATCACGATCCAATGTTAAATACAGGACGTCATAAGAAATAAAGCTGATTTTTTTCTCTTTTGATCTAAGGATTTGGCTAAACAATAGACAAATATTTAAAATCATTAGTTGCATTTTACTTACAGTTTTAAAAATACACAAACATTATAAAAATTATCAAATATAAATATATTTATATAATATATATATACATATATATATATATATATATATATATATATATATATATATATATATATATATATATATATATATATATATATATATATATATATATATATATATATATATATATATATATATATATATATATATATATATATATATACAGGTAACTCTCCTATAACACGGTAGTTAGGTTCCTAGAAAATGCCGTGTTGTGTGAAATCGTGTTGAATGAGACACCCAGAACTAGAACAAAAAGGGGAGTTACGTTCCAAAAACTTATTAAAAACAAATATTTTTTTAATTCGACATAAACAACTTAATTTTTATTGAATAATAAATGTATATCCAACACAAAGTTAGAAAAAAATATTTTAATGTAACGCAACCCTAATTTAATGTAAATATTCGTCGTCACTGCTCAGTTCAATCAACCGAGAACGTATTTTGGGTGGAACGATATCGCCTTCACTTTCAGAACTTTTTTCTCTATTTAAAGTTTTTGTATGTTTTCCCCTATAAAAAAATCTGTAATCAAACTTTGCTGACTAGTTCTTACTAGGTCATTGTAAATTTCGCGGTATGGAGTTAAACAGTTTTGCAGCTCCCTTTAGCATTTTCCACTTCTTTCCGTGGAAGGGTCTGTTTTCAAGAAAAATGACCCAAGATTTTCCGCTAAGCATAGGCCTTCTTGTAATTCTTTTAATGTTAAATTCTTAACTGCACAATCTTCATCAGAGCTAGCGTCCTCAAAATATATTTGATTTGCATCCAGGGATACCGCCGACTGATAACAAGCTCTAACATTGGAACAAAACCGTGTTATAGGAGGGTTACCTGTATATATATATTTATATATATATATATATATATATATATATATATATATATATATATATATATATATATATATATATATATATATATATATATATATATATATATATATATATATATATTATCAAATATAATTTTCAAATATAAATAAAAACAGACCATAATAGAGAGTGCATATCGATTATTGAAGTTTACATCGCCATAAAAGTTCTGAACTAAAAACATGATAATTAAAATCCGGAGAGGACTAATTATTCTCCATTTCAAACTGTCTTGTCCAAGTTCAAAGCTTGAAACACTATATTTGAAGAAAATGAAATACTTGACTAAAGGAAGGATGTAATCATTTTTTTCCTGTTTTCTTAAATTTGTGTAAACGATTTTTTCATTATTTGTGTTCTTGCATGTCATTTTGATGAGTGGTTAAAAAATAACAGGCATTTTTTCTGTTTCTTATGTGGTTGGTATCCTTCAGAATCAACTTTCATGTATTTGCGAGTTGAATTCCGATATCTAAGATGCTACACACAAAGACTTATCTTTTTTTTCTAATAATTCTTATCTTTTGTAGCCACATAATTGACATTTTCTCCCTCCAACATGTTATCATGAAACAATGATCGTTGCTACTTCTAATAATGTTCTAACGTTACACACTGATGTTTTGAGGCTTATTAGTTTGGTACTAGGGAATATTAACGACACCAATTACTATAAATTTCTGTTATGTGACGTCAGGAGGAATGCTGCCTATTATTCAATGAAAATTTTAGAATTTAGTTGAATAAAATTCTAGCTATTCCTCATGAAATTTAGAAACTTTCTAGAATAAGTTATTATTTGTGTAATTTTTATTTTGATCTTAATATGTATGTGTGTTCGTGTGCTATCCACTTATGTTCACAATAACACAATCTGTTATTTATTTTATATGCTTTTAATTTTCCCTCTCTCCTTAAAGTTCAAAACAGTTGTAGAGAAAGTTAAACTCTTGAAATGAAAGAAGAAGCTACCGAAATTGGAAAATTGATACTTTTCTTAACAGTCTGAGATACAATGCATCTGAAATCCCCCACATGCACCTTTCTGAGAAATCTTTTCCTGATAAGGAGCGATATTGGCAAGACTGAAAAAAAAATACTCCAATAACTCATCACCGAACATCACGCATTCCGAGGCGGAAGCATTATGGTGTGGGCAGGGATTTCATTAGGATACCTCACCGACCTGCATATCTTTAAACGGGGTTCTGTGACGGCTGTCCGGTATCGAGATGAAGTCCTAGAACCCATTGTGAGATTGCACGCAGCAGCAGTTGGCCCTACTTTTGTTTTAATAAACGATAAAACACGTCCCCATAGAGCTGACATCGTCGATGACTACATCGAGAGTAAAGGGATTGCGCGTATTGCTTGGCCAGCATATTCTGCCAACCTTAATCCCATTGAAAATATTTGGGATGCTCTCGACTGTGCTGTATCTTCACGTTTCTCACCTCCAGCAACTCTTATTGATCTGGAAACTGCTTCACAAGAAGAATGGCTATTGATTAATTCTGCGGTGGTTGTTCACCTAATTGGAAGCATGGTCACAAGGTGTAAACTTTGTATACAGATGAGGGGGGATCACATACCCTATTAATGTCCTTTTTCATTTTATGCTGCTTATTTTCACTTTATACATATTCTGTTTAAATTTCTAGTATGTCATTATCGGATAATTTACAAAATTTAATATTGTGTTTTCATTTCTGTATATAATTATTGATTTTATTTTATACATAAATATATATGCTACTTTCATGCCGAATTTTGTGTCAATCAAAGCAGTATTTGTTGATTTTTTTGCATTTTACATCTTATATATATATATATATATATATATATATATATATATATATATATATATATATATATATATATATATATATATACAGAGAGAGAGAGAGAGAGTATATATATATATATATATATATATATATATATATATATAAAGAGAGAGAGAGAGAGAGAAACAGAAATTTAACAAAGGTTAATCTTTATTCAAGAGTCGGTCTTCAGAATTGCTTTTCAAAAAACCACTATTCAACATAACGATGCTGTGCCCTCATTAGTAGTTATTTGAACCTGGATTGTGGATAATTTAACTCCGAGAATTATACGACATTTGAAAATTTGTGTACTGACTTTTGGAAAATGCCTTAAAATTTTAGGCCCAGTTCAATTTTAAAAGAGTTAAATGAACTCTATTTATTTTTCCGATAAATTTAATTCACCTGCATTCCAAGTGTTTTATAAAATATTTTAAAATAAACTTATGTGCACACTTGTCACATTAACGAATTTAAGATAATGTTTTCACATTTAGCAAGTGAAAGAACTATACCCTAACATTAAATTTAGACACGTTAATTAAATAATGATCTCGAAAATTTTGCCTTATATGTATTATAGATGAGGATAACAAAAAAAATGGGTAGTCTAAAATAGATTACCCTGTATATATATTGTAACAACGATTCTAAATATAAATTCAGAATTCTGAATTTTCAAGTGCTGAGGAAAGCTTTACTTAACTCAAGAATTTTTCAATAAAATTTTGGCAATAGCCCGTATTATTGAAACTGAATCTGTTTATTATCTGTTCAATTTTGAACCAGTTCTATTAAAATTCGATGCATAAATTCATGAGTGTAATGTGAAAGTATAAGGACTATGTACATAAAATTTAGTCTACGTTTTGTTGTGCCGACCGATAGCTGAGTGGTTAGCGCTCCTGACTCCTGAGCTGTTGGTCCTGGGTTTGAATCCCGGTTCGGGCATGGATGTTACTTTCTTTCTCTGTTTTCTTTGTGTTTCTCTATCCTTTCTTCCGTGATGATGTATGAATCTGGCCCACCCTACAAGCGGATTTGTGGTGGTATGGCGCCGGTAACGCTACTCGACTCCGTGACTTGGTTCACAGGTGCCTTGAGCTGGGTAGCGACACATGAGTAGCTGTTTCTGGCCTTGTTGGGACATAGGGTTCAACCCTCAAGTGCCCGCCGCTGTAAAAAAGTTTTGTTGTGACTTTTCGATATTTTTATTTTATAAATATACTCAAAAATCAATTTATATAAAACGCATGATCCATTATTTCTTGTTCATTTAGCAGACTTTAAGTTAGAAAGTGTCTCATGTGCAATGAAGCTGGATACAAAGCCTCAAATATGCACTGTTTTTGCACCAAGTGATGAGATGGTCGTCATCAGATAACAGCAGTTGATCAGGATCTGAAAACATAAAATTAGTTGTCAATTTTCTTAACATTTTGATCACTTAATACTCTCAAATAATTTTGAAATAATTACACATATGTCTGCTTCAATAACGTTTACAGTAGAAAAGAGGCAGAAAGCTTACAAACAAGAAATAACTTACCTAATCTAGAACGAATAATTTCTGTGTTGTTACGGTGTACATCAGCCAAAAACGTTCCCACTTCTGAATCGTTCCTAATCGTAGCAATTTTTGCAGACGTATAAATTTCCAAACACTCAAGCCTGAGAGAAACAAAAGTCACCTTTCAACATTCCTATTCCAGGTATTAAATTCCTAAAATGATTTCATTGTTCTAGTAATACATAAGCAGAATTTCTTGCTGCATAAGAAAAGACAAATTTTAAAATGTTATTATATCCATTTTATGAGAAAAATTGACATCCAAATCAATTTGATTCAAACTGTTTTAATTTAAAAAGTATTTTTTACAATATTAGTATTGTATTTTTAATATTACTTTGAAAATGAAGTGAATCGATGCAATCAGAAGTAAATAGAAATTGTTTGCTGAACGGAATATAAATTAAATCAAGCTTGCATAGTAAAAAAAAATTAAATTTATATAATGCATGCAGAAATCTATTTTTTTACTGAAATAAAGTCATTCAATTTCATTCTACCTAATTATACATTCACAGAAAGTTGAAAAAATATACGTTTTTAAAAAATAGAGATAAAAGGAAAAACAAAGACAATCGGTTTATCAATTGTACTTTTTATGGAATTGTAAACATTAGCCTGTATTGATCGAAATAGTCTAGAAGACATGCATATAGTTCAAATAATCATGTAAAGAAACATTACAAAAGCGGACGTTTGAAGTCTGTGGCACCTTTAGTCCTGAATCAAATCTTCGTGAAATTCAACAAAATTATGCCCTGTTGTGTCAATTGTCCCTCAGTTTCTGTGCTTATGTTTTTCTCTGATTCTCCTTAAATGTGATAACTGAGACCGTAGTATGTAATGAAGCCTGTCAACATCCTATAGTACTTCATGTCTAATCACAAAATCATGTTATGAAGAGTTCAAAAATAGTCTAATTCATTTAGACTACTTTCTCCTTTGTTCAGTTGATGAGCTTTACACTGAGGGATCTTCCGAAATGAGTAAAGAGATAATTGTGGGTTCCAAATATCATGTTTCAAGAACCCAAACCTGTCAAGTTGTTAAGTTTCATCGTTTGAATCGTCATCGTTTGAAATCCAAAGATAACCTACCACTTACACTAATTTTGGTACTATTCCACTTCGCCGGCGCAAATCTCGCCAAGCGAAAATTTAGTCACCAATTGGCGACAATACACAGTATACACATAAAAAATTTTAAATAATGTTGTTTTACATAAAAAAATTTTAAATTTATTTATTTAATTGCTGTTATCGTGTTCACGCTATGCGTGGAATGATGGGTGCTAGAGCCTCAATTTATTTACTTATTATATTAGATTTCAATTTATCGGGTGATGCATATTTCAAAATCTTATTTTTTTTAAATATTTTTTATGTGAATTTGTTACGATTATTATTTTTAAAATATATTTTTAAAATCCGATTTTTCTACAGAGATTTTATGAAATTATTAAATTTGTATATATAGCAACATAGCATAAAATTATGAAATGGATAAAAAATAAAAAAAGTCGAAATAAAGTCGTTGACAGTAAAAGGCCGTCAAATGTTTTGGAAACGTAGCAGTAAAAGGTTACCAGCGGAGATTTCCCTCTAGCACCGGTTGTATCATTTTTGGCGACTTTATCGCCTACGCTGGCGAAATGGAAAAGTACTCTATTTTTATTATAATTCACTACTTTATTCGAAGCAATGCAAACATTGCAACACAAACTGAGATTCAGCAAACGCATTCTAGTGCCTGAAATTCAGCTTTACACTGCCAGAATTGATGACTATAAGTTTACATCTTCCTCTTAAAATAATATATTCCTAAGTACACCAAAAAGTAAACCGACCCACCCGAAGGCATACGGTGAATATTCCTAGGAACAGACAAATGGTAAAATAATTTCTTTCTGAATGCATTATTAAATTCTCTCCTATTTCAATATGTTGATGGTTAGGTTAAAATCAGTCGTACTAGATCCACCGAAAAATTATTGAGATTCTTGTACAAACAGTGTACATTAAGAATATAAATCACATATATATATTAACCAGCTCAGTCTCTGCAGGTTGAAAAAAATAATACCTATTTATACAAGAATTTCCAGTCTTCTAACCTTAATAATTTGATTACTAAAAATTTTGAATTGTTCATCTATACTTGAAAGCAAGTGTATAGTTGTAACTTTGTCGGATTTAAACAACCATTGAGTGTTCCGTTTTAGACGTAAAACTCCTAACTTAGTCTCATGTTTAACACATACATGTAGTAGTAGGAAGCCAAAAATCATTTCATGTCAAAATTCAACTGCAATTTTGGTAATTCTTTTAACAGCTAGACAGACTATCTTTTGAAGGTTGTTCTGTCTGATTTTACAACTGAGTTGAGTTTTTGGCCACTGAACAATGGTGATATAAGAAATAATTGATTTTCCCATCGTGTTTCGAAAGGAGATGTCAACTTTAGTTTACGTCCTATTGCTTTTTTATAAACTTATTTCTTTTTCTATATACAAAAGAAGCAGATATATTTTTCATTAACTATATTAGTAAGTACATTACCTAATTCTACTTAGAATTTAATGTATTAAAAAGTAATTTGACATCGTTAAAGATTAAAATTTGTTTCTTAACATTCAGAGCTTTAGAACAAAAATTTCCGCTCATAAATAACAATTTTTTGATTTTTTTAAAACAAATATCTCTAAAAGTAGAAAAGTAAGTAAGGTTTGTCTGGTTCGATGTTAAATCGGCCATATCACTTAAAATCACACAAGCTTTTATTACTTGCATTTTGCATCCTCAACTTGAGCCAGAGTCATCACTTTGAATGCGGTGAAATTCTCTAGAACACGAAAGAAATTGTGCGGATGTACATCACTTTCATTTCCTAGGAAGAGTGAGTACTGAACATGGATTTTTAGCCTTAAGTAGTCATTTATTTCTGACACAAGGTCACCTGTAAGTATGAATAAAAAATTCTATATAAAAATCATAATTGAAAAATGTAAGCTTTTAAAGATGCATTCAGTCTCTACATGAACGTAAGATACAATTACAAGTGATACAATTAATGCTGCTGCATTAATTGTATCACTAAAGTACCTTTCGTGATACAATTAATGCAATGGCAGTTACATTTGTTAGAATTGAACGAGGAATCATAAATGTTAAAACAACTTTTGAACTCAAAATTTATATAAAGTATTTTTCGTTTACCATTTGTAGAAATGTTTCTCTATTTAAATGATATTTGTTCATATTTTTAAAAGAATTTGTATCAAAATCTTATGGTAATCAAATGTTTTAGAGATGGATGAATATATTATCTGTAATGAATATAATCCGCTTTAATCTGACTGCTGCAAATCATTTTCCTTGGCATGATGATAAAGTTTGTACATCTTCAACTATTGATTATGTCGCCAGTAAGTAAATCATAAAGAAATACAACCAAACGGATACGAAGGTGCAACCAAGTATCCACAAGAGACAAAAAGATAACCAACACGTTTTATTATCTTTTTGTGTTTTGTAGGGGAGTTCGTTTTTTAACAGTTCGTTATGGCAGAGATACTTTTTACGCGAATGTTATGCCTACGTGTGTTAGTGTTGTTCTGACTTCTTATAAAAGCTTTATTCCAATTTAAAATATATTTTAAATATTTTCATCTCTTTGCAAAGAAATATAATTCAAAAATTCTATTTTTCAGATTTTTGTTTTAAAGATTAGTAAAAAAATGTGACCTAGAAGACCTGTTATTTCTCTAATTTTTGAAGCTTTATTCTTGGAGAATGCCGTTGCCAATATATAAGAATAAATGTCCAATATTATTTCCTAAAAATCTTAAAGAAATGAAAATTTTTAAAAAATAGAGTTTTAAGTATCTGCAAAAAATGTTTTTACTAATCTTTCTTATAACTTCAGGAATCATAAATGTTAAAACAACTTAGATTTATGTAAAAGAGTATAATTATCGGTTAGAAGGATGAATTGCTATTGTTTTAGCTGTGAAAATGTGTTCTGAAATTCCGTTACCAATCTCAAGTATAAATATACAATGCATGATATAATTATGGAGTATAAAAGATTTAGAAGTCACACATTCTGGATCACACATTTTAAATACAGACAGAGGAAATAAGATTGAAAAGACATAAACAATTAAAAATTTTATTTTTTAATAAAAAATAAAAATGTTAATATCTTAATATTTAAATGTTTAATTTCTTAGGCAAGTTGATATCATATTAACTCTCTGTCCATTAAATCCACAATCAGTGGGTTCAATTCCTATTTCCAGAATAGATGCATTTAGTGGTTTATATACAGCTTACAACACAAAATATCTCTCAAATTAGCTTTCGTGAGTAACAGATGAAGGTATAAAAAGAGTTAATTCAGCACTTCCTTTATATTATCAATTACGAGTGAACATGATCCTTGTCTGACCATATGAGACTACAGATTGTTATAAATATTGCTGAAACACACATTTGTTCGGAATTGTTTTGATGAAAAAATTGCCATGTCATAACTGGCATCAAAATTGACAAATTGGCTTCCGCAAGTGAAAATACATACATTTGACATAAAATAACAAACCGTTGACACAGTAGGATTTTCAAACACACTCATATGATGAATCCAAATCAAATGTATATCAGACAATCCTTTTTATAAATGTTATGCAATTACTAACAACTCTGTACGAACATCACGATGTTAGGTGGCGCTGCTACACCGCTTGTTCTTTTTCTAAAAGAAACTTGAGAAGTAGACAAATGAAAGCATGGCTGAGAAATATCATGTCCGCTCTTAGATCGGAAGCATGATGTTAAAACATTCTTGGTCGCATATTTGAAGAATTTATTGTAAATATGTAAATATTGGGTTGTGCTCGGAAAGTAATTTCGTTTCTTCCGACAGAGTATTTTTTTGCACCCAACTTCACACTTAAAGAAGATTATCACAGAATGGAACTCAGATTTCATTTCCTCTCCTAATTGTAAGTGGACCAAATATTTTTTCCCTTCAGTTCAATGCAGAATTAAGAACTACTGGTGTTACACTGACTTTAAAATTACGCAATTCCTCGCTGGACATGGGAAATTCAATAGCTACCTACACCGTTTCCACATTAAAAACAGTGAGGTGTGCAAGTGCACCTCTGGGAGTGACAATCATTCTCACATTCTTCTTGAATGCCCATCTGTTTCAGAAGAAAGGAACGAGCTTTGTAAAGACTTAAATAACAGGTGGCTCCCGATTATGGTGGACCTAGTTAAGAAAGAGAATTTTGAATTTTTGTAAAATTTATCCATGCTGTTATCTAATTCATTTTTCATTTTTATATCTCTTTTTTTTCTCTCTGCTTTCTTTTATTATTACTTTTTTCATTTCATGTATTATTTGGATTTGTTTTGTAGTACATTTGTTCTACCTTCGGGCCCTGTGTGGTATTCCTTGGTGCACAGGGAGATATTTTTGTTTTCCCAAATAAAATAAAAAAAACTTCACATTTAAGCCGTATATTATATGCTTTGAGAGCTGATATAGCATGGCTTGTGTGTTAAAAATTTCAATCAATTCTACGCAGTAGTTTTTGGTTGGTGCCCTTTTAAATATGGAGAGCGATAAGCAGCATTTTCGACATATCTTACTGTTTTACTACAGAAGGGGTAAAAATGCTGTTCAAGCCAGAAAGAAATTGACCGATGTGTATGGAGAAGGTGTGTTGACAGTACGCCAGTGCAAGAACTGGTTCGCTACATTTCGATCCGGCAATTTTGATGTCGAAGATGCACCACGTTCGGGAAGGCCGGTTGAAGCTGATAAAAACGAGATAAAGGCACTAGTTGATGTGAACCGGCGAATAACAACAGTTTATGAAAACTTGAAAGGCCTGGGATTATCCTCGAAGCTCGATGTATGAGTTCCCCATGTTCTCACAGAGAGAAATCTGTGTCGCCGCATTGACGTCTGCGATTCGCTTCTCAAATGTCACGAAAATGATCCGCTTTTTGAAGCGCATCGTCACTGGGGACAAAAAATGGGTTGTATACAACAACGTCAAACCCAAGAGGTCATGGAGCAAAAAAGATGAATCAGCTGAAACCATTTCCAAAGCCGATGTTCACCAAAAAAAGGTGATGCTGTCTGGTGAAACTTTAAAAATCGTTTTTTTTTTTTTTTTTTTTAAGCTTTCACCGGATAACACAACGATTACTTCGGAAGTCTACTGTCATCAGCTGGACAAACTGAATGATGCACTTCAACAGAAAAAGGCCAGAACTCATCAACAGGAAAGGTGTAGTGTTTCACCAAGACAACGCGAGACCTCACACAAGTTTGGTCACCCGCCAAAAACTTTTACAGCTTGAATGGTATACAATGCCACACCCACCATATTCTCCAGATCTGGCACCATTGGATTATTATTTGTTCCGGTCATTCCAAAATTGTTTTAGACGGTAAAACCTTCACCTCAAGCGAGGAGGTCAAAAACCGCCTTGGTGAGTTTTTTGACAGCAAAGATCAAAAATTTTATGAGCATGGAATTATGCTACTACCAGAAAGATGGTAAAAGGTGTTGGATTAGAACGACCAATATATAATTTAATTAACTATTTGTTTATTATACAAAACTCTCTTTCATTTCCACAAAAAAGAACGAAATTACTTTCCGAACAACCCAATAGTTTTAACTTTACATTAAAATTTGAATTACGTATCAGGCTTGAATTATTTAAAAAATTTGTAAAGGAAATTCAAACTCTGCCTTAAACAAAAAATAATTGTGATCATATGGACTATAATTGCCTTCCCACCGACCAGACAATTTTTCATTTAATTTGAATTATTTTTAGCAATTTAGATTACTATAAAATAATTAAATTAAACTAAGCACTTCGAATATATTAATTGACTTTTTTTTACTATTTTTAAGTTGATAAAACATTTCAAAGATTATTTTAAAAAACTCTTTGGGCTTCAATTGCAAATTCTGATTTAAAAAATATTAAATTAATATCACTTGCAATACTAAATCGAAAGATATTTAAATAACTATATCTAAATTATTTATGAGGCTGACGGAAAAAGTTTTGAAATTTGTCTCCTGCAATTGAGTTGAATCTACAACTGTTGTAGGTCCTGACACTTTACTCATCTTGCCGGACTCTATTGGATGGTGCAGGGTCAAAGTTTACGAGTGTGCCGAGCATTCCTGTACATAGCGTACGATTCTCATCTTTGAAGTTGGTCTCGAGAGGCTTCGCAGCCATCTTCAGGAAAGGCGGCTGCATTCCAATTTGGCGAGGCACTCGCACTCGTGGAAGAAATACCTGTGTTGTTGTTGTTGCTTATCCTCCATGTCTGACGGAGTCAGACTAGATCCACGAGTTCGTTGACTGTAAGGAAGTCGAAGACTAAAAGAGGATTGCTAAAGAGATCCTCCCTAGAGAGACCCATGCAATCCAAAAGATGCTCAGGAGAAGCCTTATGATTTTGGCACTTGGTGCAGGTGACGAAAGTTTTCCTGCCCTCGTTGAAAGTGAGGCACTTAATATGACCGCTAGCAAGTCTTGAGAGAACAGTCCGGGTACGTCTGTCACACGGGAGGTCAAGGGACAAACCCGGTTTTGATCCCTTGTACCAATTATGGGTGGGGGGTGTTTTCCACTTCTCCGAGATTTTTGATTTTTCCCGGGAGTATAACTCCAGAAAAGTAAGTGTGGAAGAGGGAGTATTTGAAATCCTGCAACACTCCTTAGCAAGATTATCGGCCATTTCATTCCCGTGGAGATTCACATGTGAAGGTATCCATTGCAAGTGAACATCATGATTAAGTGAAATGAGTTTTAATTTAAGCAGGATAGAGTTGCTGATCTTGTCGCCTACAAGAAGCCAATTACTAAGATGGTGGAGAGAACTACGGCTGTCAAAATACCTGTTAATAACAGAGAATACCAATGTTATTTTGAGATTCCTGTCGAAGAGTCAAATAATTAATTGTTTTTGAATTTGGTACTTTTCCATCATACCACCGTTTGGTAATCGTCGTAACGGGAGAGAAAAAAAATTGTAAATTACTAACGAATATGCATGTATCGTATATGGCATAAAAAGTTTTACGTTTTTTTTTTTTGGAAACTACTAAAAAATAAATACAAACATTTTATATTTACATTTTATAAACTAAATGTTGTTGTTGTCGTGTGCCAGCTAGGCTGGCATTAATGGGGTGCACTGCTCCACTTTTCCAACTGAACCCTGTTTTGGTGTGAAGTCCGACTTCTTCAGTACGCACAAGCTATAGGAATCCGTTTATAGGGTAGCCACAACCATTCACAACCCATTCATACAAAGGAATGGACAAAGACAGGTATAGATAGAGAGAGAAAGTACATCCATGCCTGAACCGGGATTCGAACCCAGGACCTCCTTATCCACAGTCAGGTACGCTGACCACTAGACAAGTTGGGCGGCTATAAACGAAATAATTATAACTTATTGATAAAACTTATTTAAATGTTAATGTTTATATTTCTGGTTGAAACTGCTTAGAATTCGTGATCAATTGCGTAAGTATAGTGTAACAGTATTTTTTTTCAATGAAACAAAATTAAATTTTGATGTATTTGGTTGTTTTTGCCCTTGGTGATATGTGACCATAATGCGACTTATAACTGTCAAAATTATCACTAAGCAATTTTTTCACCAACTAGCTTTAAGCTTTGTTTAGCATTTAGCTTGTTTATCACTTTTTAGTCAATTTTTGCACAAAAAAATTCTATTGGTGTATAAATTACATTTAATATAAAATTTTGAGTGAATAAAACCATCGCATCTACATTATATTGTTTTCTCTTCTGAGTAAGAAACATGTTATTTCTTTAGGATCATAAGCGGTTGTATAATAAAAAAGTACCATGCATTTTTACTTTTCTTTAATAAAACTGAAAAATAAATCAGTTTTCTGTAAATTTTATAGCTCTATTTATTCCTATTTTAACATACTGCGTTCGAATTGAATTTTTAAAAAAGAAACCAACAACACAATGAATTGTCTATAAAAGAGGAAGAATATATTTATTGTTGTAGGTTAGTAGGTTTCGGCTAAGGAAATCAAAAATAAGGGTTTGGTGTAGAATCGAGTACCACTTGGTTTGGCGATAAATTATGTACATAAAATATAATTTCTGGTAATCTCGATAACCCTATCTTTGTATAGCTTTTGTTTAGCGGCTATCTTTTTAGTCACATCTTGGCACCTATCTCAGCGTGAATAAAATCGCCAAAAAATCAAGAGGTACCCGATTATAAACTTTTACCAAAAGTGATTCTTTAGGACTTGATTAAACTTTATCTGATCTCAATGAAAAATTCTCTTTAAATTTTAATTTACTGAGACAGGAGTTTGAATCACATTTGATGAAACTACCTCTTTCAGTACATATTAAATATTGGAAATGTAAATGACTTATATGTATTCATTTTGTACTTATTGTACTCAACAAAATGAAGAGTATAACCTCCTGTCATGCAGTATTCTTTTCAATTACTAATGTATCCATATCTTTTTGGAGATCGTATCCATTATATCAAACTTTACCCGCACTACTATTTTTAACTCTAAACGCAACCTTAACTTCCTTTTTAACTGCATATATCTTCTTCTTCATTGGGCTGACAGCCCAGGGTGGGCCTTTGCCTTCCTCAGAAGTGCATACCAGTACCCCCTATTTTTGGATAAGGTCATCCAGTTTGTCACTTTTAGTGTTTTTAGGTCGTTCTCAAGGCAGTCACGCCATCGGAGTTTCGGTCTTCCTCTTCTTCTGGTGCCAATAACTGCATATATAAGGTATTTAATAAAATTCTTTCGTCATTTTCAATAACCAGGAAGAATTGGTTTGCATAAATGATTAATGAGACAGACAGGAAGAATAATGTATTGAAGTTTAGTCTAGTGTTAAGCTTCGAAGTTAGGCATTCATTCCATCCATCAACGTGTCTGTAGTAATGCAATATTTTTGCAGTAAAACTCTTAAGAGTTTCATACCCTAGTATCCTGCCACTCTTCTTTGCTACTATACCAGTCACGTTAGATAAAAATGCATAGTTGACCTGCTTTTCAACGACTGTTTTTCTTATCTATAAACAACTAGGTTTCAAAACTTGTGATACGCTAATTTCCATACTCTTACTTCACTCAATGTCAAAAATTTTAATAATTAAATCATGTTACTTTCATATAGAAAAAAAATTTCGATAAGAAACAATGGATAATGTAGAAAACTACCTGAACACAAGTGGATCTATATTAACTTCAAAGTCAAAAAAGTTAAAAAAAGTAATGATTATATTAATAACATTAGAACTCAATTTTTTTGTGACAGACATAATTCCAGTAATTTTAATCATTTTTATGTTGATCCACCACAGTATAATTGATTAAAAATAAATAAATTTTGTAATTTTTCATTGTTTTTTACTTTAAGCACTTTAGTAGTGTACTTGATAAAAAAATTTCAATGAATGTTTGCCTCAATTTTATTCCAATTATTTTTAAACATGACGTTCTAAAAAAATAACATTTGGTAATAACAATTAAGTAATTGCAAAATAATTGAAACGAGAAAATATTCTCAGTTTAATAATAATCATAAAATTGGTTTTGTATATATATATATATATTTATATTTAACTTTAATAAATACTCTCACTAAACACAGGAAAAAGACAGATATTGTTGAAATTTTTCATGGAAACAGATTATTTTGCAAAAAAGAAGCAGTGTGAAAAGGAGAAATTATTTGAATAAAATTTTACTTTTCATTGCATTATTTGTTAATTGTAGGAAATAAAAAAGTCTTTAATATCTTTGTCTTCCAAAATTTTGTCCAGGATTGAAATGAGAAAAGATATCAATATGTTGGCATCTATGATATTCATTCAAATATTTTGAAGGGTATTGAAATGAAGAATTTCATGTTTTCAGATTTAAACTGAAACCCAAAGAATTTACTTTTTTGATATACGTTTGATTTTTTATTTTGATATGATTTATATAAAAAAAATCTAACATTTGTTTTTATAGTTGTTTTCATACCATTAATTCAAAGTTGGTCTTTTGTAATTAACATAACGTTTGTCATGTTTGATTATTTAATGTTCTTAGCATCAGATGGCAGCACCTCTGTTTCCTTTTAGAAATTTTTCCTTACTCGTGTGCTATTTGAAAACTTTAAAACTTCCGTTGATGTGGAAAATTCCGCCAAATATAGACACCAAATCATTTCATTTTATTCACTCGTGCATATTTAAAAAGAGCATCAAAACAAAAAGGTAATTTAAAAACTAGGAGAGCTCATATAAATGTTTTTAAACTTATGACAAAAATTGTGGCGCAGTTTATTTGTGGAACCTGACTAAATATAAAAATAATTTAAATGTGTAGCATGTTTTTTTTTTTTTTTTGTTCCTTCTTCTTATTTTTAGTTTATGTGAGTTTTAGCGTCCTTAAGACAGCAACATAGAATTTATTTACTGCTTATGTTATTCCCAGCAACAATTTGGTAATTTATATGGATGAATAATAAACGAGTTTTGTTCTGTCCGCTAATTTCATTCATTTAAACAATGAAAAGTTTATTATGGAGGTAAAAGATTAACTTTAAAACTACCCCCTTCAAGTGTATTATCTTCATATCGACAAAACAAAACGATATTTAACTAAGAAACATAAAACGAAAAACATTCTACCCTAATCAATTAGTTAAAAAGCTCTTGCACAATCTGAGACCAGTCACAAGAGTGAAATCCTCTAATGAAGTTTTTTTCGAATGAATAACCATTTGCTTCAATTTTATATGTTTAAAACGTTTGACTCACTTTAAGAAGTTTCATATCGTGCTAGTTAGCCCCAAATTGCTTCAAATCGATTTTTTAAGACTTTAAAATTTCGCATTCTATTCTGTAATTGGTGGCTCCAATTTATTTAATGCTTATTTGAACTCAACTTCTTTTTAAAGTAACATAAATGTTTAATAAAAGTAAGAACAATGTTATTTGGTAAATAGGATTTAATTGTTCTTTAAAACCTATGTTATTTGGTGCTATTTTTTTTCTTGATCGACATATAGCAAAAAATTTAAAATTATACAGATTGAATAATTAAAATGCTTATCAACATAGCAATATAATTTTTTTTATTAAAAAAGTTCTTGTTCTAAATTAATACTTATGGTATATTTGATTTTCATCTAATAATTTTTATTAATCACCAATATTGAATGTAATTAATCAACAATAATGAGGATTCACTCATTTTTATTGCTAGATGTCGAACCTTATAAGTGAAACTTCTTTAGTGTTATTAAATTTCAATACAAGATTTGATAATGAGCACGAGGCTTTCAAACTCTCTCTTTCTCACACGTTTGGATTTTATTTAAAAATATCAGCATTTATTTCTCATTTTTGCATACTTAATACTTTATAATTTGAAAATAATTAAATTTTATAAATTTACTTATTTTAAATTTAATAAATTTATTGCATTTATTTAATCAGAAATAATTTCTTAGTTTGAGTTGATCAATATCGCGAAAAGCAGAAATATAAATAAATTTGCAAATTGTGATTGATTAGATTATTTTAATAAATGAATTTCATTTATTTTATATTTTCTGGGATGATACTCTTTGTTTTACATCATTTTTTTCAAAGTTTATCCATAAATTTAAATTTCCGTCTCAATACGATATCGTGATTAATTGTGTGAGTGACGTAGATGAAACGTTATGTGACGTCATGGATCTTCTTCTTCTTCTTAAAATTGAGTTTGTATGTCATTGGGCACATCTGCTTTTATCAGCATTTTGTACCATTAACTCCAAACCCAATGTTTCCTAGTTCCAGTTGCTCGGGTCACCCACTTTACTAATAAAGTCCGATAACCCTTTAATGGAGTCTAGGTGTAACTCTCTAGTATGGATGAAGCCTAAAGAAGTTAATTTAAGAGGGCAAGAGCCTCACATTCGTAAATGACATGCTCTGCCGTTTCCTCTTGCGTATGACATTTCCAGCAGATAAGGTCTTGCTGAAATAGTCCCATCTGGTCAGAAAGTCAGTCATGCTAGGAATAACTTCCTGACTTTCACCAGAAGAAGATGGTTTAGAGGTCATTTCTACCTCAAGTGAAGGATTCATTGCTGCCCCTTTACAAGATTGCCTCTGAGTTCCCTTGTCTTTTTCAGCAAGGTCTACTTTAGAGGCTTCACCTGCAAATGCAGGAAGGTTTGTTACTTCTTGTGTCTTTTCAGCCACAAGATAACAATTAAAAAGCTCAGGTAATATAAGTCCACCCAGCATTGCTTGAGATACTGGGCAAGGCAAATTACTCTAGAAGTTCGCCAAGCAACTAGAAACTCCGTTAAGACACCAATACCGCGGTGCCAATTAGCCCTAGGCACGGATCGCATAACACCAGGGCTTACGGGAGCTGGTTCGCGGCCTCTGATTCTATATTCAAGGCTATCCTGTCATTCCTACAGGACATTCGCTCTATCCACCTCTTGCCGACGCGCCTGGTGGCTGTGCTCAAGCCCCAGGAAGGTACACGTACCCCCTGGTTCCAGGGACGTCATGGATAGTTTAAGCCAATGAGAATTGTAATAAAGTGACGTAGTCATAATCTCAACTGGATCGAAAGAAACAAACAATTTATGGTTAAAAAGACGATGTTTCGGAAGAATTCTGACCATATCAAATAAATGGGTAAATCGAAAAAGCAAAAAGGTGGAATTGGCTGACGAAGTTAATGTCACAAAATTTAATACTAGACCCATGTCGAAGTTTATTTTTCTTACCAAACGCTTTTATTTATTTATTGAATGCAATGCTCCCTTATCTGCGACATCACAAAACCAAGTCCTTTGGCAGCATTTCTTTCTGGTTATAAATACAACAATACCCAGATGAAAGACTGCATCACAATAAATACCACATCTAAAAAAATATCTTAAGAATTTAAAAGTGCAAAAAAATCCACCCTACCTGTAAACACCAAGTTTAATTGCAAGTGGTGACACCTAGTGTTTCGAAATCTTGTCTTCTGTCTATCTCATATGTGACATACCAATAATAGGAAAATACATTCATAAATAAATATATAAGAGAAAAGCTATATCGAGAAGGCACTTAAGCTCACTCACTAAAAGAAAATGCTATGAATGTTTCTCATACTGTATGATAATAATATTTCAGATAAAAAGACATTAAGTTCAATAAAAGATTTTGCTAACTAACATAATTACGAATACGTACAGACTGCAATACATCATTTCTCAGTGCATAAATTTAAAAAAAAGAGCGAATCTTGATTTATATTAGGCAGATAATCGCAGTTTTTAAATCGTTGCATAATTCTTTTCATACAATCACGGTATTCTCCCAACAGGTGATCTAACTTACTTAACAGTTACATATATTATTTAAAATAGGATTTTTAAACTGTTAAACATACCATTGTAAAATTGTCTTATAGAAATTTTAGGGGCGCCACCTATCGAATTTTAAAATACTACATAGTTGAGAAAGATTGGGATAGTATCACAATCTCTTAATTCAAGTGCATAATTTTAGAATTTTGATATTATTATATATTACAATATTTCCATTGATTTTCGAGGACTTTCTGTTTTTGCAAACCACAGTGCGATAGAACTTCGCTAGGTATTTGTGGATGGTTGTTGTTATTCACCAGCATGCTTCCCTGAACCTAGTCCTGAGTTGGGGTCTACCAGTTAGACAAAAGTAGCCGGGTGGAGTCTAAGTGATTCTAAAGCAGGTGCCAGGTGGAAAAATCCCAATACATTTTCTTGCCACTCCCAGATGTACTATATCACTTAAAAGACACTACGACCATGACATATTTAACGCGCCCAGGCCGCCTTAAGTCAGGGCTAGTCTCTTTCCCTAGCCCTGGCCTTAAGTGAACATGACAGATCTTTGGTTAAGCCAATATTCGAAGTCAGGATCTTTCGTGAAGCATCATTTTTGCACCTCAGAAGCTGTGAGTTCTCTACCAATCCACCCAAAGGTCTATCATGTTAGCTAATGACAGATGAGACAATGCGAAATAGTTCGCAATGTCGTCCAGTCAGTGTCTGACAAGTTAAGTCTCGCGATCTGTCATTTCTGTGCTTCTATAGGTTACAAAAACCTAACTACTAAAAGTATTTCATTATACAAGGCGGCATCTTTTCTGCCTCTCATGACAAATAGCATAATCTAGTGGCTTCATAGCCCATGGACATTGAAAGCCAATAAATTGGGTGATAAAACAGAGAAGGCACAAACATATTCATTCTAGCATTTTATGTAATTGACATTTTCCTCAAAAAAAATGATGAAGAAAATTTTCTCTCAATAAAAATTAGATTGGTGAACAAAGTTTTCATTTTTATTTTAGTTATAGACATCATGAATTATATTAATTACTATATAATTAATATCAATGCATTAATATGAAATTTATTTTCATGGAAGGAATTTCATCTTTTTCTCTCTTCGTAGCTGGCTTTCCTCGTATATGTCCCTTTAATCAGCTGATATCACCTAAAGTTACAAACAATGAATACTTGATGAAGCAACATCTTATTTATTTCAATTGTTCTCTGTTTACATACTTAGAAATCAACTTCAATGAATAAAATTAAGTAAGCTAGGCAAATCTAAATGTAACAGCCGGAGACAAGAAATGAAGATAATTTTGCTTGGGTTCATAAAATGAATGATTTAAGTGGCGTTTCACATTAAGATTATTTTTGTTTCTCATAATTCATATTTAAGATGACATCTTACCTTCTTTTTTGCTTACTGCATCTAACCAAGGCCCTTCCCACTTCCGCAAAATAAAAAATTCCAAATTGCCATGTTAACGACACTTTTTATTTCTACAAATAGAACAAATGCGAACATGCTTAAAAACAAAACTGTCAAAATGTTTAAGAATTCACAAAAAAAAACTTAATGCATATTTTATAGACAGTATCCATTTAAAGCTAGAATCTGTACTGAAGAGAAAATAAAAAGCAGAAGAGAAAAATTTTAATATTGGCGTAAGTAAGGCTTTAGTCCTAAGAATCAAAAGCGATTTTTTACAAATAGTGCAATTATTAATTTAAAATTATATTAATTAATGAAATTTTAAAATATTTAAATCATCGTTGCCGATTTAAACTAGCCACAAAGTGGATGTTTTGTCTTGTCTTTTTCAATTTGCCTTTTCTTCTGTTCTATTGCCTACAGATGTTTCAAAACAAAGATCAAACAGATGTTTCGGTCTTTATTTTAAAAAATCGCTTTATTGACAAAATGGGGATTGATATCGTTTAATCCAGGGTCTCAAATTCTAATTTTTTTTCGACGAAAAAATATTGCCAAGATGACGTAATAGTGATCTGATGTTCCTCGAAGATGTAATTGTGACATAATAAATTCGTTCCTGAAAAACTTTACGTATTTAAATATTAAATTTAAATCTGATAAATAAAAAGAGAGCAAATATGTAATTTTGAGATAATAAGATTTTTAAACAAATGAGACATTACAAAGGCAATTTCGGAAATGAATACGACTAAAGAAATTATGGGAACTTCAGAAAAGTTAATGCGAATTCTAACGGAAATTCCAGAAGAATCGGAATGCGAATTCTAACGAAAATTCAAGAAGAATCTGAATACGAATTCTAACGAAAATTCAAGTAGAATCGGTATATGAATTCTAACGAAAATTCAAGAAGAATCTGAATACGAATTCTAACGAAAATTCAAGAGAATCTGAATACGAATTCTAACAAAAATTCAAGTAGAATCGGTATATAAATTCTAACGAAAATTCAAGGAGAATCTGAATACGAATTCTAACAAGAACTACGAAATTCAATAGGAATCGGTAAACGAAATCTAACGAAAATTCAAGTAGAATCTGAATTCGAATTCTAATGAAAATTCAAGAAGAATCAGTATACGAATTCGAACGAAAACTCAAGAAGAATCTGAATACGAATTCAATGATTCCCCAAAAAACATTAAATGGGTCCAATTTCTTTTCTTCACAGGATTTATGGAATAAATAAAAAGAAAATTTAAAATCTGTTTGGCGATTATGTGTCGGCAATTTACTCTTAACTTGTCTGCATGTGCTTTCAATAGTATTTATATGGCATGCTGTTGCTGCATCCCCGAAAGTGACACTGTGATTAAAAGTAAAATGTTCATAGCCCTCGCTTCCTAATGAATTCCAAGAATCAGAATAAATGGCTGTTCCTGCTCAATCCATTGTAACTAAAGTTTCCTTGTTCTTTCATGTGCTGCTCCCAAAAATAACTTTCCGCTATCTCAATCGAAACCACCAAATACCCACTTCTATCGCATGTCCTCTATGATACTTCCTCTATTTCAACAGTCTCACCTTCACCACCTATCTTCTCTGAAGATGACTCAATTCAATAAAGCATCGTTTCATTCATGAACTACCTCCAATCTGCTAAAGCATGATTGCTAAAAGAGTATTCCCTTTGAATATCAGCTGTTTTACTACCACGAACAATTTCATTAGTCAAAAGAAAAATCTTCTCAATCTTCAATTTGCTGCAAGAAAAATAAAATCCATACCTGATCGACTTTTGGGAATCTCAAGACTTTCCTTCAAAACTTTTGTGCTGCAGTAGAAAACGTATCATTCTGAGAGTCTTTTCTCAACCGAAATTCTCTTTTGACTTCCACATTTTAAGCACGCCAAAACTGACTTCAATACTCCAATTTCACGCAAAAACTCTAAAAGAATTTCCTTTTTCTCACACAAATTAAAACAGAAACAACGATATGCTTCTTCCATCCTGACCTAAAATCTGCTTACCACCGGAGAAACTGAACGTCAATCCAGAACTAAGAATACCTTGGTGTTTTAAAAAAATATTTTGATCTGCAGACACAATTAATTGTAACAATTTAGACAAATGCTGAAAAGAATTAATGCAGAACACAAAAAGGTTTATTTAAAGTAAAAAGAACAATTCAGCTAAAATATTAGGATCCAAAATGTCAAGCAATCTGTAAAATTCACCAAAAATATTAATATGAAGTTTCCTCGTAAAAATGTTTTAAAAAAAATGCGAAAATGGGACAAAATGCTCTAAATCTCTTCGCGATGACGTAAACACTATTGCGGCCAAAACTAAATACTCAATATAATTCTTATTGGTCACCATCGGTATGATGTAATAAGAACCAGGTGGCCAGATAAACAAGAAAATCCACCAAAAGAATCACCAAGCTCAGAGTTTGGCATGCTGGATTATACGGCATCTGTGCCAACAAAATGAGCTTTGATAATATACTCAGACATTCGATGGTGAACTTCATTTTGTTTACGAAAGCAGACAGCAAATTCGTCGACAAATCCGATTGACCACGCCGTCTCAATACAATGTCGTAATTAATAATTCGTGACGTAGATGAAAAGATTTTTGACCTCGTGTATTTTAAACCAATGAGATTTGTAGTAAATTTTCGTAGTGACGATCTCATATGTAACGAAACAAACAACCACTTTATCCAACCATTTTGACTACTTTTGGGAATTATAGATAATAATGAATTTAGAATAAGCTCCATAGAATAACAATCGGAACTAGTAGGATATTACTTTCCCCCATTTCCTCATAGGCGACATTGCGAATTTTTTTCGTTGCCAAATTGATTGTATGTTTTTAGAACTGGTAATTTCCCAGTGTTCCACCAATAAGCATTTTAGAAACTTTTAAATCACATAATAGCACTAAAAACTAAAAAGTATAACTGGAAAATGAATAAAAATTTGTTATGTTGGATTTGGCTTCTCTCCAAAAGAACCAGTAAAGGAGATAAGTTAAAGAACAATAATGGACATACTTCATATGACGTCAGACTGACTTGTCGAATATGTTTGGTGATATTTTTTGTTTGATGCATCCATTGTATAAACTGTGTTAAATTTGAATATAATAGGTTACAAGTGGTTCTGAATTGATATTTCCCCTCAGTTGCGGAACCAGCGGATGTGCCATCTTTGACCCAAAAGTTAAGGAATAAAGATATATATTTATATATATATGAATATAAATATATATATATATATATATATATATATATATATATATATATATATATATATATATATATATATATATATATATATATATATATATATATATATATATTCATAAAAAATCTACTTAAGCTTTATATGAAACTCATGCTCAGTTTGGCTGAATTTTATAAGCGTTCTGCTCAAAAAATATTTTCAATAAAATTTAAAAAAAAAAGTTATGAATTTTTTATTTAAAATGAATATCAAATAAGCTATAATCTTTGGAAAAAAATGTTCTCATTGATTAAATTAAATTATATTCTTTTGATTATATATATGTATTAAATTTATGCAGAGAAAAAAACGGGTCACATTTTGGGAAAATTCGTTATTTATTGCATGCATAATAAATTATTATTTTTTTCAAAATATTTTAAAAATCTAAGTTATTACCAATGTGTAAATTTTGGGCTGATACTTTTAAAATATTTTCAAAAATTTATTATTTTAAGACATAATCTAGGTGTATGAGAGCACGATTTGGATATTGGATATGGAAGTTAATTTTCTATGAAGATAAATCCCGTAAATATGGCTCATAACTTACACCTGGGGTTAAACTTCTATTGCTACATTCCAATTTAATGCTACATATCTGGAGTGGATTAGAGAATGAAACTCAAAAATATGAAATTAAGACAGTTATTAATATAAAATATATAAAATTTACAGAAAAATACATGTACAGTTTTTTATTCATAATAACATTTATAGAAAACTGTTTTGACTATGATAGTGCATTTAGTTTTTTTTTCCTTTCAAATAAACAAAAGACATTCAATGAATATAGTTATGGTGAGCAAAGAATAATTTTCTGATAAAATTGTTGAAATTGGTTTTAGAAGAATATTTATGATGTATTTCTGTACTAAAAAATTTATGCACTCTTTTTTCTATTTCTTAAATAGCTGATGAATGAAAGTCCTGTATTAATGCAAGCAATTCACGTGATGGCTGCTACTTTCAATAGCAACAAGAGTCAAAGATATTCATGTTAGCAATACGGACAAAACAAGATCTTTGTGTTCGAATCCATTACCGCTGTTCTTCTCACAAAACAATGCAGAAATGACAGCCTTACTACTCACTCGTATGAGAAGCAATGGTGTTTGAAATTATGAAAACCAAATAATGAGCATACATTGTTTGGGAAAGGAAAGAATTTTGTATGTAAACAAACACTGCATGTGTCCTATAAGCGCTGCGGGTACTCATGAAAATACAAAACAAATTCCCCTGCATTTACGACGGAACATTTTCCCCAGGATTTCTCAGTCAAAACAAAATTTTCACCTGAAGGAGGAACGAATCGGTTGGTCACTGCCAACGTGCGATTTGCAAAGGTGGTTGTTTAAGTTGTTAGAGAAACACCGAAGGAAGGTCATTTACAGACCGCGTTTAAGAACCAGACTTGCCGCCACTGCAAATGTTTCTGGTGGTTAAGGGAACTCGCGTAACACGCAAAAGGATAAATGAAGGTTGCTAGCATATTGAAAAAAATCTAAAAAAAATGTGTGGTCAGTAACTATTGGCTTCGAATTCTTACAAATTTCACTTAGCATTTCTCTGCCATGAAAGAATTTATATATAGTGCCATTTATACCAAGTTGTATATACATATATATATATATATATATATATATATATATATATATATATATATATATATATATATATATATATATATTGGTCCTCAAATGTCTCAGAATATTCACAACAATCTCTTATTCAGAGCTAAATGTGTTTTAGATTTAGAAGGGACAGGTTTTCTGCAGAATCTACCTCTTTTCTTACGATGTTTTCGTAAGTAATCCACTTTTCATCCCCAGTAATCATTCGGCTCAAGCGAGGCTTCATTTTATCTTGAAACAAGCAGAGATAGGCATGTGATGACTCGATCATGCAAATTCTTCTAACTTAATTAATGGGGCATTCACTTTTAATATTTCTGCACTATCCTTTCGAAATTTTAGCAATATATATATATATATATATATATATATATATATATATATATATATATATATATATATATATATATGCCGACCGATGGCTGAGTGGTTAGCGCTCCTGACTCCTGAGCTGTGGGTCCTGGTTACGAATCCCGGTTCGGGCATGGATGTTACTTTCTTTCTCTGTTCTGTGTTTCTCTGCCCTTTCTTCTGTGATGATGTATGAATGTGGCGCACCCTATGAACTGGTTTGTGGTGGTATGACGCGGGTAACATTACTCGCCTCCGTAACTTGTTTCACAGGTGCCCGCTGAGTAACGATAAATGAGTAGCAGTTTCTGGCCTTGTTGTAGCATTGGGTTCAACCCTCAGGTGCCTGCCGTTGGAAAAAAAGTATATATATATATATATATATATATATATATATATATATATATATATATATATATATATATATATATGAATCGAAATTTTCAAATTTGATGTAAGCAAATAGAAATATCTTGAATACAACAATGTTGTAAATTAATTCTATTCATTTGTTCAATTTTTATTCTCAAATTTGAATTTCATTTTTACTTTTGTACTCTTGATTTGTACTCTTTTCATTTGTACTTTTTTTTGTTTGCCTTTACTGAGAAGAAAATAAATGCTTTTGAATTTCTATTGAATATATACTTCAAGTTTAGAACTTTTACATGGATATTTATATTGGTTTTTTGTCGGTAAGTTTTCAATCGTCAGTAAAGAAGTCATGTTTCGATATAAAAAAAATAAACTTTGAAATGAGAAACAGAAATTCCTAAGAATTTTTAGACTTATTTCCTAAAGAATGAGAAACTTATAGATTTGTATGATATGATTACAAAATAAGTGATTTTTTAAGCAACCTATTGTTTAAATAAATTGCTTCGTGAATATTTGTCTTGATCTATTCCTGTTCTCATAATTTTGGGAATTATATCCGCAAAATCGGCTTACTCCAAATAATTAATCTAAGCAATTCCTGGCATATTTGGAAACTGACTATGTTTATAATGTTTTTCAAAACCCACTGGAATTATCTAAGTGTTAGAACAGTATATTCTCATTAAAATGGTATTTGTAATGAGTATTTTATTCGAATAACAGCCGCCCAGCCTGTCTAGAGATCAACGTGCCTGACTGCGGATAGGGAGGTCCTGGGTTTGAATCCCGGTTCGGGCATGGATGTACTTTCTCTATCTATCCTGTCTTTGTCCTTTCCTTGTATGAATGAGGTGTGAATGGTTGCCTACCCTATAAACGGGTCTGTATGGCATGTGTGTACTGAAGAAGTCGGACTCCACACCAAAATAGGGTTCAGTTGGAATAGTGGAGCAGCGCACCCCAGATTGCCAGCCTAGCTGGCACACGACAACAACAACAATAACATTCGAATAATAAAAACTAAACAAAATCCAATCAGTCACTTTACTCAAAAATCGCAGTTACTGTGTCACAAGGAGAAAATACAGAAAATCTTGCTTAAATCTGGAGATTTGGTGGTTCCGCTTATTTGGGCTGTAATGAATGTTTTGATGAATATTTTAAGTTTTTATGAATGCTTTGAAAAAATAAAGCAGAATGAATTTTTCGGAGTGTCATCTTTTTTTGAAAGACGGGAAATCGATTCAGTTTTGTATCCACATATATTGGTGGAGCTGCTTGGGAATTTTAGGTGTTTCATAACTTATCCACCTAGAAGACAATACGGTAGAAGCAGAAGTCAAACGTCAGAGGTCAAATTTTTTATCTTTGGCTGTTCTTGGTACAAATCACATGACTTTTGACTTAAAAAGGGAATGACTTGTTTAGTTTTAACTAAAAATAAAAATTTAAGTTGTCCTTGCTGATTTCAACTAACCATAAAGTAGATTGATGTCATTTCTTTTTCGCTTTGCTTTTTTCTTCTTATCCATTGTGAACTTGTTAATGATTTGAATCAATGGAAAGGCTTCACAAACCGATGCTTTGGTCTTCATATAAGAAACCGTTTTATTTATTAACAAAATGAATTTACATTATATTTTTAATTTTGATTCCTACGAGTTGAAGCCATAGAGTCGTTACTCGATATGGATGTCATGTCCAAAATAATTCCACTATTGTTAAGAACATTTGGCTCAAAGCAATTCGAAATGACTTCTGGAATCATGCTTTCGGATACTCGTAATAATCAATGTTTTATTCCCAAAATGTTCATCAAATCAAAAATAAAAAAAAGAAGTTAGAGAAGTTTCAACGGATTTCAAGATACAGTAAAAATGACACAAGAAATGTTGGTGAGCCGGACAAAAGTGAAGTTGGTGAATCGGAGAGCCAGGTAAGGAAACTTGAATCGGTCAAAGACGCAAACTGGAAAAGATAAAAATTTCAGGAAATTTTGGAAGCAATATCGCTTATGAATTGAAAATTTGAAAAATAATTATTTACAAAGAAGGGAAATTTTCATAAACTTGAAAAATTTTACAAAAAAATATAAAAAACTGTAAATAAAAAATACTTTATTACGGGTAAAAATAATAAATGTATTTTTCTCATGGCCGACGACAATCCGAAAGTCAATGTTGAACTTCGCCTTGTTTGCTACCGCTCGAAGAATGTCATTTGAAGGCAAGCAGCAAATTCATCGACAAGTCGGATTCACGACGCCGTCTCCGTATGACGTGACGTAGATCAAACATTATCTGACGTCATGTATATTGTAAACCAATGTTATTGTTGTCGTGTGCCAGCCAGGTGGGCATTATGGGGTGCGCTGCTCCACTTTTCCAACTGAACCCTATTTTGGTGTGGAGTCCGACTTCCTCAGTACACACATGCCGTTGGGACCCGAGTAAAGGGTAGGCAACCATTCACATCTCATTCATACAAGGAAGGGGCAAAGACAGGATAGTTTGGTTTTTTTGTCACTCAGTGGTCATTTTTGCACACGAGGGCAAATTTGACCGGTACCTACGATTTAAAGTGAATTTCAAACCACTACAAACATCCATGCCCAAGGTGGGATCCGAACCCACAAACTTTTGAACCGAAGGCAAGAGCGCTAACCATTCGGCTGCCAGCTGGACAAAAAACAGGATAGATAGAGAAAGTACATCCATGCCCAAACCGAGATTCGAACCCAAGACCTCCTTATTCGCTGTCAGGCACGCTGACCACTAGACAAGTTGGGCGGCTTTAAAGCCAATGATACATGTAATAAAGTGTGAAGTAACTGTCACATTAACTCTTTATTTTACATCAATATTTTTTGACATAAAGAGTATATATAACTAAAATAATTTATTTCAGAATTTTTAAGTTAATCTAAAAATCAATAAAAGTAATAGTTTGCTGACAGTTCATAATAACTGCAACTGTCACTATTTTTTACTATTTAGAATTGTTCGAAATACCGATCTGAAAAGAAAACCACTTTTATGAAAACTTTACGTACCTGATTCATTTTGAAATGTTTGCAAATTCGATTGTTACAACAAGAAAATAACTTTTCTAATATCTGTAAAAGCAATAAAATTTGTAAATATAATTAATAAGTTCCATACATACATAAAACCATCATTCATAAATTTTGTATCCTTTTCTTCTTCCCTAAGTCTTCACTTGTTTAAGAAGGTCCCACTGTGCTAATAATATATATATATATATATATATATATATATATATATATATATATATATATATATATATATATATATATATATATATATATATATATACAAACAAATGGATTTAAAAAAACATAATCGTAACGTAACTTTTTTAGGAACAAGATGCAAAGCAACTTTTTCAATTGTTTCGTCTTCATTGGCAATTATTCTCATTTTGTCGAAATAACCTCTGTTTCGTTTTCTGCTTCAGCATTCAATATTATTCTAAGATATTTCGATTAAACTATTTAACTACTGGGATTAAGTGAATTGAAATAAAATTTTATTTAATAGAATTGTTTCATCTAATCTAGCAAGAGACTTATTCATGGAATAGGGATTAAAATAATCAAAGATATAATAAATAAACTCTGTTCGTAAACTTCATTGATATTTGGCCAGGCATATTAAACAGCCAGATTTAAATAAATATTCATTTTAAAACTAAAAAGGTAAGCAAAATCTTGAATGGCTCGTCACCACCATTGTTGGGAAAAGTTGCTTGTATTTAGTTTTCTAAATAATGCCAATCATGTTTATGATTTTGGATTGACTACTGCAAACTAAAAATGCCCTTTTCATTCCTTTTTCACACACACACATCCTGTGGCATCGGTAGCCTGGTTTGTAGAGGCATCGTTCTCATTATTGAAAAGTAGTGAGCTCGAATCCTGGCTTAAACTAAGATCCTTCGTGTTCACTAAAGTCGACTTGGGCGCGTTAAAACCGGACTTGTGTGCAATGTCCTCCAAGTGAAATGATACCTCTGGGAGTGGCGGGCCAAGTATTGGTGGTCTTCTGCTTGGTTCCTGCTTCAAAATCTTGAAGACTTTACCCGACTGCTTCTGTCCAACTGGTAGAGACCAACTCAGGTCTAGGTACAGGGAAGCACGCTGGTGCAACAACACCCACCTCCTGCTTTAGATTTATACAACAAATTATAATAGTGACGGTTCAATTCAAGTGTCAACACCCAAGTTCTTTGGAAACGTGTCGCATTCCTTTTGCAACATTACAAAAGGAGGGAGCAGCATAAGTTATGCAACAAATATGAATTTATAGCAAGAGAGGGTCTTCCATTCTGTGTCCCTCAATGATTAGCTGTGGTCTGCCACGGGTTCAGTGACACTTCTACTTATAAGTGTAAGGTTGGACAAACAGTATCTGCTTTACTCTCATTTTACTTTAGTAACGGGTAGTATTGATGTACCCCGAAAGAGAAAATCAATCAGTTATCATAGATATACATTTTGGATAGCAATAGAGCAGTTTATAAAGGTAGCATATGTCTGACTGAAGATTACCTTGACATAGCTTTGCGAATAAATTTTTGGTAGGGAATGTTGTCCCTTCCATGGGGTGTAGTGTGGAAATTTGTCAGACAGACAGTGAGACCTTGTCACTGGAACCACTTTCAAAATGAAGAAGTGGAAGGTGTAGAAATAAACAGCTGCAAACGAATGAATTTCATTGAACCATTTTTATTAAATTTAAGAGTACAAATTGATAAGGTTCTTATGAATACCATAGCGTTGCCGCTTTCGTAGGCGGCTATGTGTCGGATTCAATTGCTTTTATTGTTTGACAAGCGAGCATATTTGGAAGTGTAGGTGCTAGGAAGTTTACTGTATTGTCTTCCGTATAACACTTTTCTCTATTGTCTTCCGTATAACACTTTACAGCATTGTCTTCTGTATAACACTTTACTGCATTGTCTTCCGTATAACACTTTACTGTATTGTCTTCCTTATAACACTTCACTCTATTGTCTTCGGTATAACACTTTACAGTATTGTCTTCCGTATAACACTTTACTGTATTGTCTTCCTTATAACACTTTACTGCATTGTCTTCCGTATAACACTTTACTCTATTGTCTTCCGTATAACACTTTACAGTATTGACTTCCGTATTACACGCTACTGCATTGTCTTCCGTATAACACTTTACTGTATTGTCTTCCGTATAACACTTTACTGTATTGACTTCCGTATAACACTTTACTGTATTGTCTTCCGTATAACACTTTACAGTATTGTCTTCCGTATAACATTTTACTGTATTGACTTCTGTATAACACTTTACTGTATTGTCTTCAGTATAACACTTTACTTCATTGTCTTCCGTATAACACTTTATTGCATTGTCTTCCGTATAACACTTTACTCTATTGTCTTCCGTATAACACTTCACTCTATTGTCTTCGGTATAACACTTTACAGTATTGTCTTCTGTATAACACTTTACTGTATTGTCTTCCGTATAGCACTTTACTGCATTGACTTCCGTATAACATTTTACTGTATTGTCTTTCGTATAACACTTTACTGCATTGTCTTCCGTATAACACTTTACTGTATTGTCTTCCGTATAACACTTTACTGTATTGTCTTCCGTATAACACTTTACTGTATTGTCTTCCGTATAACACTTTACTTCATTGTCTTCCGTATAACACTTTACTGCATTGTCTTCCGTATAACACTTTACAGTATTGTCTTCCGTATAGCACTTTTCTGTATTGTCTTCCGTATAGCACTTTACTGTATTGTCTTCCGTATAACACTTTACTGTATTGTCTTCCGTATAGCACTTTTATGTATTGTCTTCCGTACAACACTTTTCTGTATTGTCTTCCGTACAACACTTGAATACTACGATAATGGGTATTTATTTCATGTTCGCGTAAATATCATGCACAGTTTGGGTAGATTCTAACGTAGAGTAACAAAACGAGGCAGATTTTTTTAAAAAATATGCCGGTTGCGTGCTCACAAATATTTAAGAGGCAGCGAAGAATATAAAAATGTGATGATTGTTTTCTCACGATCCTTATAAAAAACTGACAATTAACCTTTTTTTTCAGTGTTTCTGTAATTCAAAATGCTTTTACTCCTTCAAACTTATAAAAATAAAATTTGATACTCAAATTTTTGAAGTAATCTGTTGAGATAGATATTAAGTGAACAATGGTTTTTACTCAGAAAAGATGGAAAATAGACATCATAGGAAGATGATATGATGTCATTTTCACACTGGATTCAATTTGATTTTTATTTACATGCAATTCGTCATGCCATGAATGTGTTACAAAAGCAAATTTAAGTTAAAATTAGCAAATATACTTGTTTTACAGCAATATATGACACATTGTCAATACTTAGGTTCAGGTAAAGCGAGTAGAAATTCTCTGGTGTTGGCTTTTTCATTTTGTAAGTCTGTAGGAGCTGAAACTTTTTTTCTAAATATATTTCTTATGAAAGATTAGAAGGCAACTGTAGTCAAACATTAAAACTAGAGCAAAGAACAAAAGTAACATGAACTCAGATAACAAAACTGATATCCCAATAAATCTATAAATCGTTCATCTTGTGTCGAGTTCTCCCCTATCTCTCCCTCAAGTGTCCCGAGTCCAGTGCAGGGCAATGTCTCAAATGTCCATTTCCTGTCGCACAGTTTGCAAAGAGGACTTGACAATATTTTTATGCGATATAGATGCTTAGTGAGACAATCATGGTGAGAAGCGGGACGAAAAATGGCGACAAATTTTTGCGAAACTTAACTTGACCTTTTTAAGAAAATTCTTTTTAGTTAATCGCTTACTTGAATAAATTGGAATACGTGTTTTCATATGCAAATTAACAATGAACAACTTAACAACTGGAAGCGATTTAGGGATTTTTTTTTAACATCCGATGCCAGGAGAATTTTTCGCAAAGAAATACATCAACTCTAATTAACTATTTTTGCAGTGGTTCTTTAGAAGAAGATAATGAACGAGCAGTCAGTGGAAGTTTATATTCATGAATCAACTCTTTGACTTATAGCAATCACAGTTTTAAACACTTTGAAGAATATCCATCGATTTTTAGTTTTTTGTTAAAATGTTCCCTTAGACTGCTTCATTTCATTCTCACTTACGGTAATGGTTCTCATCAAAATGAAACCATCTGAGGACATGGTTTCCTATAACAAATGATGATCTTCAGACTTGTAAACCATTCTGTTCCATCAAGTGGGGACATTTCTTATTTGGTTAGGGCAAATGTTTGCAGCGCTGGCTCTCTGCTACAACAATTCGTACAATTCGATTAATCTACAGTACTTCATACTGCATCGCCAGTCGTGCATGTTATCCAGGGGCGCCCTCTGAGTTTAGGCAGAGGGCTCAGTTCGAAAAGTAAGTTACAATCTCCACGTCTTCAAGAGATCAAATCACTAAAAATTCTTCAAGCCAACATGAATGGACTATCTACCTATGCCATGAAAGTTAAACTTGACCAATTTCTAACACCATCAGAGATCTCTTCCATTACTAAGCAACTTACTTCTAAGACCTGGGCTGACCCTCCTGCTCACCCTTGGTACTTCCAAAGACATCCTGGAGCCGCCACAACATTTAAGGGCTCCAGAGTACATCAGATGACACTGTCTCGACTTTCTACTGGCCACTTGAAGTGTATGATCTTTGAGGACGGTGAAAGAAAATACCCATCATTTCCCAAGTGCGACAATGCTCCGTTTTGCCCGCAACACATCTTGAAGTGCTTGTTCTCGTAAGGAGGCTGTGAAAAGTCCACATCTGCTTTTGGACTTTTTGGCTATCTATGATCTCATAGATCTAACTAGACCAGATCGGGATTAGTCCCACCACCACCCCCACCACAATTCGTGAATTCAGTTCCTATTTCGTTTGTGTATGCTCATATTGTTTCTAAATTCATTTAGAGACATAAGTCTTGCCGAGTGATCATTAATAAGCAAACACTGGCCATAAATGGACTGCCCAATTATATAAAAATCAATCCATCTACAATACTCGATGCTCAGAACACATTTCTCGGCCAGTTTGCTTCATGAAGAGAAGCATCTTACTTTTTATCGAGAATTTAATTCTTTTTTATATGTGGTAAGGCTAAAATCACGTCACATTCCTTAAACATTCACATAAAGATAGATTTCCAATTCTGATTATCAACAATGCAGCTAAAATAGCTGTTCCTATCTGAGCCCCAAGAATTTTGTATTTTTCAACGATTTTATTTCGGAAAATATACAAGTTAATTAAAAAATCATTTGGTAATATATATATTTTATATGCATAATGTATATTGGTATTAATACAGCGTTTACCTAATATATTTTGAGTTATACATGCATATTATCAAAACCAACAATTTTTCAACATGGTTATTTAAATATTCATTTTTAAAAAAATGCAATTTAAATAGCTTGTGTGTGAAAAGCATTTTCATTATTTTACGGTACCAAGGAAATTTTTGCTTAAGAAAAATCTGATTGATCAATATTGCTTTCATTCATTTTTTTTAATGATTTTGAAGAAAATTGAAATCAAGGCGAGACTTATTCACAATTGCGGTAAAAGTAAGATGTAGTTTATATTATGCATGTGATTCACTCAATTTTGATTAAATGAAAGCAATGCATATAAATTAAAATTTTAATGAAAATTTTTAAAAAAATCAATGTATACGGCTCTAAATTTTAATAAAAAAATAAAAAAGTAATTTGTAACTTAAAACTTTGATGAGAATGAAAAGCAATGCGAGTGGATATTAAACTTTTGTAAACATATGAAAAAAAACAATATATTTAGCTTAAATTTCGCAGAAAATAAAAAGCAATTTGTGTGTGAAGGATATTTTTAGGAAAATTAAAAGCAATTTAGGCGAATCAACATTTTGATAAAAAATGAGAAAGCAATGCACTTGACTCTAAATTTTAATGAAATAAAAAGCAATGTGTGTAACCTTAAATTTTCATGAAAATAGAAAAGCAATGTGAACAACATTTTGAGGAAAATAGAAAAATAATGTATATAACTCAATATTTTGCTGAAAAATGTAAAAAAGCTTTGCATGTGACTCAACATTTTGGATGAAAATAACGAGAAATTCGTGTCATTGTATAAAGTGAAGTCACATTCATTTTTACTTTAACTTCAATCAAGAAATTAAGTGAAATAAAGAAATGTACTACGATATACTTAAAAGTATGGAATGAAATAGAAAAGACACTTCTTTTCACAGAATGAGAAAAATCTATTGGAATCCAGTCGCTCTAAAAAAAGAAGTAATAAAAATAAAAAAAAGAATGCGAGAATGGGGAGAAAAAAAAAAGAACATTTCAACTTCCCGCGTCCGACTTCGATGACACGACGCATGCGCGAAAATTCACTCTCTCTTCCTGCCTGCGTTTGTTCTCTTCATTTCACCTGCGTCCAGTCGACGGAACGGCAGGATTAGAAAAACTGTCCGCGAGTGCCATGTGCTCCCCCGCCGCTCGCTGCGGCCTGGTCCTCCTGTGCTTCGCTGCGCTGTACTGCGCGGACGCCCTCCTCCTTCCCACGCAGTGAGTACTCCTCTTTCTTATGAACAAAACTCTCGCTTTAAATAGGCTCTATAACCAAATAAGCTTTTTTGGCGAGAAAAACCAATTTGCATTCTTTTTGTGGTGTTTTTCATTATGAATATTCTGCACATATTTTTTATTAAAAAAAATTTAAATCCTGAAATATATTCTGATCTGAATATCACTTATCCATTAATTATGTTCCCACGCAGTGAGTACTCCTCTTCCTTTTGAAGAAAACTCTCGCTTTAAATAGGCTCTATAACCAAAAAATTTTTTTGGCGAGAAAAACCAATTTGCATTCTTTTTGTGGTGTTTTTCATTATGAATATTCTGCACATATTTTTTATTAAAAAAAATTTAAATCATGAAATATATTCTGATCCGAATATCACTTATGCATTAATTATGTTCCCACGCAGTGAGTACTCCTCTTTATTATGAACAAAACTCTCGCTTTAAATAGGCTCTATAACCAAATAAGCTTTTTTGGCGAGAAAAACCAATTTGTATTTTTTTGTGGTGTTTTTTATTATGAATATTCTGCACACATTTTTTGTAAAAAAAAAAATTAAATCATGAAATATATTCTGATCCGAATATCACTTATGCATTAATTATGTTAAATTGATTAATTACGTGCATTAACTACGATTGAGAGAAACACGTGGCTACTCGTGGCATTCGAGAGCAATTTCATTTTTGGTGGGAAAATTTTTTTTCCTGAAAGAATGCATTGTGCAATTATTAATAATTTAAAATATCATAAATTATAATAAAAGAAAATTAATATAAATTTTATATATTCTGTCGTCAATACCGCCTAATACTTTATTAAAAAATATTCGATAAAAACCACATTAGTTAAAACAAAGAATTTTCAACCATTTCTTTAAAAAAAAAGTTTATTTCATTAAATAAATTAATTAGTTGATTTTATTAATAGATTGTTTGTTTCCTTACTAAAAGAAAAGAAACCATCATCTCATCCAGGGACATTTTTGATAGCATTTGTTCGAATAAATGAGGAATAAAGTTATAAAAGAGGAAAATTTAGCAAAAACAAATATATATAACTTTATATTTGGTTTAGCCAGTTGTTGAGTTTTATATTTTGTTCCGCTGGTGGTAAAAAAAAATTGTATTTTTCCGTGAACTCGATATTTTGTCTATTTTGTTTCCACTCCAAAGTAACAAAAACAGCGAACTTGATTAGACGCTTCAATTTATTTACCGATATATTTTTAGAAAAAAAAATAAAGATACAGTCAGAATTAAAACGATGATGTCTTTAAAAAATTCAAACACACACATCAGTCGAATGCTAACCTATAATTTTATATTGTTATAAGGATTTTTGGGTAATTAAATGATAATAGAAACGTTCCATTCACAAATTTTATTAGTTGATTTAATATGAATATGGTTTGTATTTTAAATAACAAGAATTACTTAAAATAATTGCCTTTAAAATGTAAATAAGATCCATCAATATTTCCGAATAATTCGCTTTTATTTATATGCATTTAAATATACATTTCGTAATTGTTTTTTAATTTTAGTTTTATTTAATGTATATAATCTTTATATTTTGTATAGATTACAAATTAAAATTTAAACATTTATTGAATTAAATACACAAATTTTAAATTATGAGGGAATTTAAAATACGTTTGAATAAAAACGCATTTGTTTTGAAATAAAAAAATAAAAAGCTTTTTTTCACTTTGATTTAATGTACCAAAAATGTTTCTTAAATATAGCCGTACAAACGTTTTTGTAATTTCGTTTCATTTTATGGGCATTCTAATATATTATATACTTCCATATACATATTCAAAAAATAAATAAAATAAGGACATAAATTTTAATTATTTCACTATGTAACACTATTTAACATTTATTATATATTTTCCTTCACATTTATTTACCTTTTATTAAGTCTGATAATATAAAAAAATATTTCAAGGGTAATTATGCAATCTTCATTGAATACTTAATTCATTTTATAGGTATTTTAACATGAAATTAAATTGTCATGTGCATATTATTAGAAAATGATAAAGATGATTTAAAGTGTTCCCATTTATTAAGATTTTATTTTTTCCCAAAATATTCCAACCATTATCTTATCATTTATCTATTTTTTATTTCAAATTTTTATTCTTTATTTTTGATCGAAATCGAGTTACATTAAGAAAAATATTTCGAGTAATATTTGTGCAGACTTTTCAAAATATTTTATGTAGTTCAATAATATTTTAACTTACATTTATATTTTCATGGCCAAAAAGATAATGAGACATTATTCCTACAAAATTCAGTCAAGCATATATAATTTAAAAAACCTTAAAAAAATTTTCTCTGAAATTAGCTGTGATTTATTACATTAGTATCAATTTTTCTAAACCCCCTCTAGCTAATTCATTTCAACCAACACCGCTTCCTCCTCCTTTTAGAAGACATCGTCATAGCTTTTTTTAAGTATTCTCTAGTCATGATCTTAATTTATTCAGCGTTTATTCATCATATTTTAACTGCGATATTTAAGATAGAAGAAGGCAAGAATAAGTAAAGTAAGATAATATATGTTTATAATGAATTAACATGTGTAGTCATAATAAGCACAATATGTGTGTATGTGTCATTACTTTATGGTTCTTTATTAATAATTATTTTTCTACGTGTTATATAAAACGCTCTGAGGAATACAGCTTTACTATTTTGCGTGGGCGTCGACGATCAATTATCTTTGCCTTGTGGGAAAGAGAAGTTATTTTTATCCAACTTTTTAATGAATTGCTAGCAATATTTAATTTAGTTTTTTTTCCAACGGCGGGCACTTGGGTGATGAACCCTATGCCACAACAAGGCCAGAAACTGCTATTCATTTGTCGTTACCCAGCGGGCACCTGTGAACCAAGTCACGGAGGCGAGTAGCGTTACCCGCGCCATACCACCACAAACCCGTTTATAGGGTGGGTCACATTCATGTATCATCACGGAAGAAAGGATAGAGAAACACATAGAGAACAGAGAAAGAAAGTAACATCCATGCCCGAACCGGGATTCGAACCCAGGACCCACAGCTCAGGAGTCAGGAGCGCTAACCACTCAGCCATTGGTCGGCGCAATATTTAATTTAGTTTGAATTATCATTTTACGGTCACAATTTTATATTCGGGGTCTAAGTTGAAAGGGCTTATCGATCATCTGTTACGAACTAAGTGGGAATTGAATTCGCAAACTCAAGCTTGGCTCTCCACTAAGTTACCGTTCTAACACCTTTTAGGCTACTGACAATGGATGAAAGAGAACTGTTTCAGCCCCTCATTTGTTTATATAATTTTTTTCTTTATATGCTTATTATTTTAGTAATGTCAAATAGTAATCTCGTTAAATTAGTCATTTAGTAAACATTCGTAGAGAGAGACATATTATAAAGGGATGTGATTTCCTTAACCCCTTAACTGTGACATATATTTCAGAAAAATGGACCCAAAATGGAAAATTTTTTTGACTGTTTAATTTAATTCTTTATATTATTATAAGAGTTAGAAAATGCTTTTTTATTTCAAAAATAAAGTTTTAAATACAATAACTACTATATTTATAATTTTTACATACACATAAAACATTGATTACACATGCATGTTATTCATATTGAGCAAATTAAACGAAATTTTGAAGGTAAATATAACTAGTATAATATAAAAACAACAATATTATTTTCAATACATAAATTTTACAAATCTTTTACAGTATACCCCAAAACAAGGTACTACTCAAAAGCCTATATATTGCACTTTTTACAATAAACTCTTGTCTCATGCCTTATTCTCTTCCCTTGTTCATCGGTTTTACGACAGCCTATAAAACACTGCCTGGTTGGAGTAGATTTTTTCCCCATTGATAGGATGTGTTCTGGAAAGTGTCGACCTGTGAGGCGCAGTAAGCTTACACTAGGACGCCCTGGTCCTAGTAGTTGAACATTTGGTTTATTTAGTTCAGCAATTGATTTTCTGAACTTCATATTTTTCGCACCTCTTGCTGAAGTATGCAAAATAAAGATTTTCTTTATATAACGCCTGGTGTATAGGAGAGAGAAAATATTTTCTAGTAATATTTATTCCCTCCTTTTCTAGCAACCGGGAAGTCTGTAAGATATTGATCAACTTTAACATCACCTCCCATAGTGTTGTTGTAGTCATAGACTACCTTCAGAACCAAAGTTGGAATTGGTCAAAAACTAGGACCACTTGTGTCATTTATTAGGAAAATAGGGAATTAAGTATCCTAAAGTAGAAACGAACTCAACTCGGACTTCACAAAATGGAAACGTTAATTTTTCTTCTGCCCGAACTGAGTTCGGGCATCACAAATACTGCACGCAGTAATTGCCCGAACTGAATTCGGGTGACACTGGCAAGGGGTTCCTTAAAGACGTTATGGGGAGACAAAGCGAATCTGAGAACTTTAGCAAAACGAACCACATCTGATGTCTTCATGAATTTCGTTGAGCTGGTAACTGTATAGTTATCCTTTTAGCTTTCAGTTCAACAGTTCGTTGGTTCGATTCCCATCTTGCACATGGATACTTTTTAACAGTTCTGACCTTTAAAGTGTATCCCCCAGTCGAATAAATCCATGCGCGTAAAAAATGTTTAATCATGACCAAGCTGTATGACATGCAACCAGAAATGCACTCAAAAAGGCGAGTTATGGATAAAAACTCTTGATGGCAGTGATTGGATATACTTTGAGGCTCAATGTGGTCTGGGATAATGTTTTCCAGAATGAAAGGTCTCGGGTTCAATACCAGGCTTGAGATTTTTCTAGGTCTCTTCCGTTGTAACACATGAGCGTGACCTACTATCAAAGAACATACTCTCCCCAGAAGGCAGTTCACACGACGGACGTTCTTCTAATAGTGCAAGGTCATTAGACTTCTACGCAGAATGTAATGGAATTTGTTATGCAGTGTTATTTGCGAAAGTTAAATTTCATAAGTTAGATACTTGGCGAATGTTTCTTGGCGAATTTATCATTTGAACCTCTCCGCAGTCATCAGAGCTTTTGCTTTGCTTCCTCACAATTGGCTACTTGCATATGACGTCATCGGAGCCTCGCGGACGAAATGGTCTGCTTACTTTCTACAGGGAAACTACACGCAATAATCCATGGTGAAATACACGCAATAATCCATGGTGAAATACACGCAATAATCAATGGTGATATACACGCAATAATCCATGGTGGAATACACGCAATAATCCATGGTGATATACACGCAATAATCCATGGTGAAATACACTCAATAATCCATGGTGAAATACACGCAATAATCAATGTGAAATACAAGCAATAATCCATGGTGGAATACACGCAATAATCCATGGTGATATACACGCAATAATCCATGGTGATATACACGCAATAATCCATGGTGAAATACACGCAATAATCCATGGTGAAATACCCGCAATAATCAATGTGAAATACACGCAATAATACATGGTGAAATACACGCAATAATCCATGGTGAAATACACGCAATAATCCATGGTGAAATACACGCAATAATCCATGGTGAAATACACGCAATAATCAATGTGAAATACACGCAATAATCCATGGTGATATACACGCAATAATCCATGGTGAAATACACGCAATAATCAATGTGAAATACACGCAATAATACATGGTGATATACACGCAATAATTCATGGTGAAATACACGCAATAATCCATGGTGAAATACACGCAATAATTCATGGTGAATTAGTATTAATCGTTTGTATACTGAAATGAAAAGAAATTAAATTAGAATTGCACATGAGTATAGATTTTAGGTAAAAAACATTTCTTTTTGGGCATTCAATTTTTGTGGACTAAAAAGGTCAGCAGAAATGTATAGAAAACGTATAAACAATCGCCACATATAAACAATCTGTCCGCAGTTGCCTTCTTCTTCTCGTAGTGAAAGTATCTTATTGTGTCAACTTCCGTAAATTTCATTGTGGAAGTATACAAACACTTAGAAGAGCACAAATGCTGTAAAGTCCCTTTGGCATATTTTCGAATTTGGCGGACTTCACAATTTTTCTGTCAATTTAGAATTTTTGTTACGTCAGAAAGATTAGGAATGCTAAGAATAATCAACATTCTAATGCAACAAGCCTAACTTTTACATCATGACAGAAAATTTTAGAAAAGTTTATCATAAGAATAATATCATAAGAGTAATATCATAAGAAGTTTATCATAAATGAGGGTAATTCAAATAATTTCTTTTTAAAAAAGAGCAATTTTTTTCCATAAATTTTTTAAAGCCATTAATGTTTTCAGGATCCAAGTAGGTGTAACTGCGTTTCGATATGCTAGGCTCGCATAAATGAATTTAATATAGGACTTAACTTTTTAGAAGGAAAACAAAATTTATAAATAAATTCATAAATTAACAAAAAAGTTTGAAAAGAATTAATTTTTAGTCTACTTAAAATAGCAAAATATCTAACTTTGCATTCAAATTCAGGCAATATAAAAGTATAAGCAAAGTTAAGTTGAGAAGCATATATGGTTTATTAAACATGGTTAATGAGAGATTAAAATATTAACAATTGAATGATGAACATGTAATAAAAACATTAATCTTATGAATTATAGGAGAAAATGTATATGTACACCAAGTTAATCAAAATACAATTTTTATGTTTTCTTGCGTGTTGACGTAATGAACTTTTATATTGTTAAATGTTGATAAAAAATTTAAGATAAAATTATTATACAATAATCTGCTTTGGAAAATTGAGTGCATAATATCATTCTCATAAAACGGTGATAGATATTTGTTTGTTGACATAAATTGTGTTTGTATTGTTGATTAGACTCGGTGAATAATTGTTGCAGAACAACATGATAAAGGAGATAATTTTGATTTTTCGCTGTTTTCTTGTTGAAGCTTTCATTGTGCAGAATTTGCTAGAAAGGTTTTTAATTTTGTAAATAATTTCTGAAAAATCAAAATCCACTTGGTTTTTCCACATTTAAAATAAAATAAATAAATAAACGAAATTAAAAAAAAAGAATTCTATTTTTGCATGTTATGATGGCAGAAATTTGCAGGCAATTTTTTAATGTTGGTAACGAAGTTTATGTATTCTTGTGTACAAGAGGTTGAAGGTAAATTGTTTTAGATAATTTTTTTCTGAGAATTTGTAGAATATATATACTCATTACATTTTTATAAAGTAAAGTGAAATTGTAACGTATTTTTCCCAAGTAAGAGGACACTATTGTTATGAGATTAATTTTAAATAATCTCGTTGAAATTTTAGTATCATGAGTGAATAGATAAAAATTGTGTCTGTTTTACCCCATGTGTGTTCTGCAAAGTGATATGCAAATGACCACGCAGTCTCATATCACGGCCATCAGACAAATTCAGGAACCTTTAGAAAATTCCCATTTTAAAAAACGGGAATAATTTACTTGTGTATTTGGGGGGAGGGCATGAGCATTTTTATTATTATACTAAAACTAAACTCCATGGCACGACAGCCCATATGGGCCAAGGCCTACAGTACCCATAACTGTTTTCATGACAGAGGGCCCTGGGGTGCGAAGCATATGTCCCAGTTAGGTGGTCACCCTAACGTAAGACCCCCAATGTTTAGTTCCCAAGCATGCTTGGTACTCAGTTGATCGACCGTTGAAGGGATGAAAGGCTGAGTCAACCTTGCCCAGCCCGAGGATCGAACCTCGCACCTGTGTCATGAGAGCGTGAAACACTGACACTAAGCCACCGGGCTTTTTTTATTATACATGCGACTGATATTGTAAGTAATAAACTGTATTCGCAAAACGAATGATCTTCGTACTGTTCTCAGCATAAAAGATTGATGTATTAATGGAATCCTTAAGACCCTGTACTCCTACCTTTAGGCCTAGTACTAGGACCTGAAAGTTGTTGTTATTGTACCTGCATGCATTCTTGTACCTAGTCCTAAATCGGGCTCAACCACTTAGATAAAAGCAGCCGGTTGGAATCTTCGTCATTTTGAAGCAGGGACCAAGCAGAAGACCCCCAATACCTAGGCCACCCCCAGAGATATATTTTCAATTGGGGGACATTGAGACCAGACCCAGTTTTAACGTGCCCCAGTTGCCTTTAGTGAAGTCGACGAATCTTCGGTTGAGTCGGGATTCGAACTCAATAACTTCTAATAAGATCTCCTTCTTAGACTTCTAATCTGAGATTTTGCAGTTTATTCTTTTTATTGTTATTCCTACAAAAATGATCAGCAAAAATTTTTAAAAAAAATTAACTGCTTTGTATTATAATCAAACAGCAAGAGCTTCGGTCATATTTTGGAGAACTCGACGACTACTATTGTAAAACATAATTTTATCCAATTGGTGACTTTGTTTCATGTGCATTATATTGTCATTTTTTTAATTGATCCGTGAGTTCATTTGATTTATAATCTTAAATTTAACCTTCGTCGTGTGCCTCATCGTTTTCAAATTTACTGTTCTTATAATTATTGTTAATTTTTTTTTCCGAAAGCATTTGGATATTTAGTCAGTCAGAGAATATTTTTTGCAGTTCAAAATTTTTATTCCTAAGCAAAACGAATTTTTTTTTCATAGGGTCACCAATCTTTATAACATCGCCATCTCATCTGTTGAGATCTCAAGAAGCGAATGCTGATTGGTTAAAGAAATCCGCTCTGCTGTACTCCTGGTTATGTCTTCGTCTTCTATGTTTATTTGAATATGTTACACGATTTTTTTTTGTTTCCCACTTATGGGCAATACCTTTTTTTCCATAAAAACTGTCAAAGACAACTAAAAAAATGAACTTAGAAAGGTCTTCATTACAAATGAAACCTTGTACCCTTTCCCGAAATGTAGTTGTTGTTTACTAATGACACTTGGACAAGCCAAGCTCGCTATGCTATGCGAATTAAGTCGATTGGGAGCGTTTTTCGTTTTAATCAGAGCACTACGAAGGTGAAAGTACAACAAAGAAATTAACAAAAAACGCAGATTTATATGATATCAAACATTTATGGTAAAATAATAAAGTTGATATGTTAATTTATCCATAAAATTTTTTGATTAAATTTAATATTAATTAATTTAAATCGGTAAATATTCATGAGAAATTAATTACAAATAGAGTTGCCAAAATACTAGTTTGACGGGTTTCCAGTAAAAATGTTCGCCAAATTTGGCGCCACAAAAAAACGCGCCAAGGGTGACCGTACAGTAAAACTCATCCCCAAGATGGTGTATTGTAACGTACACGATGTCGTAAATAATAGGGTTGCCAAAATAAAATTTTCTGCATAATTCTTATTGGTCTCCTTAGGTTTCCAGATAATAAGAAAATCCGCCAAAAAAATCACCAAACTCAGAATTTGACATCCTAGATTATACGGCATCTGTGCTTGCTTTCCTTAATCAATCTAGGGTAAAAGTTTGGTGGGCGCTCCGAATATAGAGTTCATTACGGTAGATTACACAGGAAATTTAGGAAGTATTATTAGAAAAGTTTGAATGATAAAAATAAAAAAGAAATTGAGTGAGTGAGATCCATTACAGCTAAATGGTATTCGAATAATTTTTCATTCAATATCATTAGAAGAAGAGAAGAAATTCCGTTGGTTTCAAAATTTTTGAAGAAAAAAAAATCAGATTGAACCAACTTTTTCAAAACACAGTTGAGCTGCACTTTTCTTATTCGATGAATTCTTTCTTCATTGAATACATTTTTATGAATACCACTGTAAATATATTTAAGTGAAACTAACGGGAACTTATTAAGTGAAACTAACGGGCAAACATTTTTCCATGAATAATTCGTGTAAATTTTCAAATCCCTTTCTAGGCCAATTGATGACCTTATTTATTATAAATGAGGAACCCTTATTTCATTGAGTCCCTTTCTTCAGAGATCGCTCCTCTTCTTAAATGCACGGGGGTGATCTTGTTGTTTCTCTTTATTTGCTGTGTTTACACAGGAACCAAGCGACACAAACACCCCTGGGGCAGTTCTGAAGCGAATTTTTTCCACGAACACGGATTTCCTTTTTGAGCAATCTCACTCTCCGGATTCTGCAAACTTTAGAAACACAACAAGAGATTTTAAGTGATTCTTCTTAAATTCCTTTATTTCTATAAAGTAATCTAATATTTTTCTAAAAACAATGCACATTAACTATCTGCAAGAAAGGATAAAAACCAAGCGGTGGAAAGATGACCTTCTGAATATCCCTGATGGTCCACGTCGTCAAGTTGTGGCACAGTTTCGATTCCTGGTGGGCTGGACACTTGCATTGCAATGGCATCTTGAATTCACCCGACTGTCCACTCTGCAACTTGACAGAGCCCATGAATAGGACCCACCTCCACCGCTGTGCTGCACTGCATGGCAACTCCGAATCATCGCCTTAGTGGCAAGCCAGAGAACTTTTGGTACTTATGTCTCCGGTCATCTCGTTTATGTACTGTATTCACCTGTCCTGCTTTCTTCTCATGTCTATTTTGTGGATTTTTCATGTCTTTTATTTGTGTTATTCCTTGTTTTTGCCCTGCCATTGGAAATAAAAAAGCACATTAATTATGCTAATTTTGAACTATTGATTATAGTTAAAAAATTATATAATTGTTGTTGTTTACTAATGACACTTGGACAAACCAAGCTCGCTATGCTATGCAAATTAAGTCGATTGGGAGGGTCTTTTGTTTTAATCAGAGCACCATGAAGGTGAAAGTACGACTTTGCTCTACACGCATGCCATAGGTACCCATTTATAGGGTGCAACCATTCACACCTCATTCATGCAAGGAAAGGATAAGGACAGGATAGAGAGAGAGAGAAAGTACATCCATGCCCGGACCGGGATTCGAACCCAGGACCTCCTTATCCGTAGTCAGGCACGCTGACCACTAGACAAGTTAGTCGGCATTATATAATTTAACTCTGAACAATGCGCCAACCGATGGCTGAGTGGTTAGCGCTCCTGATTCCTGAGCTGTGGGTCGTGGGTTCGAATCCCGGTTCGGGCATGGATGTTACTTTCTTACTCTGTTCTCTCTGTGTTTATCTGTCCTTTCTTCCGTGATAATGTATGAATGTGGCCCACCCTATAAACAGGTTCGTGGTGGTATGACACGGGTAACGCTACTCGCCTCCATGACTTGATTCACAGGTGCCCGCTGGGTAACGACAAATGAGTAGCAGTTTCTGGCCTTGTTGTGGCATAGGGTTCAACCCTCAATGTGCCCGCCGTGGGAAAATAAATAAAAAAAACTCTGAACAATGCATTGAAAAACGCTCACAAAATTTTTATTTGAAAAAAAGTTGTTTGTTTCTTTTTCAAATGTTAATTAACTTATTGTACAAATGCCAAGCATTAGCGCTTAAGCCATTAGTTCACGGGCTCTCCTTGGCAATGTCCTCATACTGAGAAAGTATGCTATAACCATTTAAGTGATCAAAAATTATTGGTTGGTTGGATCCACACAAAACACTGTTTGGGGGTTCCACCACTCTAAATCAGTAGAGATGGTCCTACAAGAAGTCATGTCCGGTCAGGCCTCTAAATAGAGTCACCGCAGTTTTTCTTGGAAAACTGAGAACAGTTCTCTAGAAGAGAACTGATGGAACTAGGAAGAACTGATGCCATTGATGTTTACCAGGGAATATGTTACCATGGTCAATTTGAGAAAACGAATCCACTAACTTGTTTGGTTGGGGAGTCCCTTACACGCGTAGAATTGTGTCGTATTAAACCCAAAATGTCAGGGAAAATAATACAGGGAACACGGAATTTACGAAGTAAAACACTGAAACTTACAAACTGGATGTATTTACAAACTAAGCAGTTTGATTTTAAGTGATATTTCACTGCTTATGAACAGTAAATAAAAAGAGTCATATAAAAAAGGCATCACGAGATTCTTTAATATTATGCGTAGAAATACAATCAAGATAAATGCAAGAAAGATGCAATAAATAGAAAGAATTCACATTATAAAAAAGTAAAGGAACGGAAGATATGTACCTTGACCCAACAGTATTAAACTATCCGAGTATTAACAATTGTTTTTCGGTTTCCGGGGTCAGATTCGTCGTAAAATGCTTTCTTACCCAGAAATTCGCATAAAGAGTCAGTATTATTCTTTATTTGATTGACTTCTTGAAAATTACTCATACACAAAGAATTTCACTGGAATTTTTAGCATGTTTATGAAAATTTAAGACCTGTGCTTTATTACGCATTATGAACTCGCTTTGCTGATTTTCGTTTAAATTTTTTCATAAATGGTTGGAAAAAGTTAGAATTTACAATTTAATGACATGTTTACTGAATTTAGACTTTATTTGCAGAAAACGTGTACACAAATATCGAAAAGATAAATATTAATGCTTCTTGAACAGAATCATAACATGCATAAGATATTTTCTGTACACGGCATAACGAAATTAGCAAACATTCAAAGAATGAAAAATTACTTTTGACTGGATATTCGTTTTAAACGCTGAAACATGAAATTTTACAGTTAAAAGCGTACGATTTACAATGTAATTAAATGAACGGCTTTAAGAACGTGTATTGCTCTAGAAGAGGAATTCTCCTGTAGTTCTTCTTCTTAGAATTGGGTTTGTATGTCATTGGGCACCTCTGCTTTTATCAGCATTTTGTACTGTTAACTCCAAACCCAATGTTTCCTAGTTCCAGTTGCTCGGGTCACCCACTTTATTAATAAAGTCTGATAACCCTTTAATGGAGTCTAGGTGTCACTCTCTAGTATGGATGACGCCTAAAGAAGTTAATCTAGGGAGGGCAAGAGCCTCGCATTCGTAAATGATATGCTTGGCCGTTTCCTCTTGCGTATGACATTTCCTGCAGATAGGGTTTTGCTGAAACAGTCCCATTTTATGGAAGTGTTTTCTGAAATAGTAGTGCCCAGTTATGAAGCCTACGATTAAACGTATCTTCTGCCTAGAGCATCTTAGAATTTCAGAGGCAATCCTCGCTGATGATCCACAGATGATTCTGGTCAGAGAGTCAGTCATGCTAGCGATAGCATCCTGACTTTCACCAGAATAATATGGTTAGGAGATCATTTCTACCTCAAGTGAAGGATTCATTGCTGCCCCTTCACTAGAATGCCTCTGAGTTCCCTTGTCTTTTTCAGCAAGGTCTACTTTAGAGGATTCACCTGCAAATGCAGAAAGTTTGTTATTTCTTGTGTCTTTTCAGCCACAAGATAACAAATAATAAGCTCAGGTAATATAAGTCCACCCAGCATTGCGTGAGTTACTATGCAAGGCAAAAAAGCTCTAGAAGTTCGTCAGGCAACTAGAGGCTCCGTTAAGACACCATTACTCCTGTAGTTAAAAAGACGTCTCTTTGAGGGGTAAAATGTTTGAAAACAGTTTTTAACAACAAAGTCATTAAATATTAATCTTCACTTTTTTCATCCGCGTTTGTTTTCGAGTATCTTGGAAAAAGAGATAATACATTCGTGGCAGAGGGCAAAAACACCCAATTCTAACAACTGAAGAAAAAATAGTAAATATCGTTATTTTTAAGAAAAGTGTTGATATAGAAGAAATAATTGGGATCCGAAGCTGTAAATATTTTTCTCTGCTCTCAACGGTTACTCAAAGGTGACAGTTTTAAAAATGGAACAGCGAGTAAAATGTTAAACGCTTGAATGAATTATAGAATACTTTTGGGAAAAGTAAAAATGAGCATTCATAAAGTATTAAATTAATTACAAATGCAGTAATCAAAATTCCGAAATCGTTTTTATTTTGATTTAGTCAAAAATGGACATATTCTGATAAAATTTCATTCTATTCCGTGCGGCACAAATCGACATAAAAACATAACATGCATTATATTTATGATTAAAATCTTCTCTTTACTTTCTTAAGTATTTTTAATTGCTTGATTCCCTAATTCTGAATTTTAAATGTAAATGTCAGTTTCTAATTTTTCGAATTTTTTCCTCCAGTTTTTTCTTTATTTCATGCAAAACATAAATAATTTGACCTTTATTTTTATTCTTTTAATTTTACGTTAATTACAAAAGTTTTACCGATATTTGAATCCTATTCTTGTTGTTGTTACTAATGACACTTGGACAAGCCAAGTTCGCTATAACTTGACTATGCGAATTTAAGTCGATTGGGAGCGTCTTTCATTTTAATCAGAGCACCATGAAGGTGAAAATACTGACTTTGCTATACACACTTGCCATAGGTATCCGTTTATAGGGTAGGCAACCATTCATACTTCATCCATACAAGGAAAGGACCAAGACAGGATAGATAGAGAGAGAAAGTACATCCCTGCCCGAACCAGGATTCGAACGCAGGACCTCCTTATCCACAGACAAGTACGCTGACCACTAGACAAGTTAGGCGGCCCTATTCTTGTTTCTCTTGGGGAAGTACCACAATTTCTTTCACCAGGACTTAAAATTACGCTGATTTTCCCGTGAATTCATTTAAAATTGGCTTATTAATCTTCCCCAATGGTTGAAGTGCTGTAATTAGATTCATTGAACTAGAAAGATGATGATTAAAATGATAAAAAGTAACACATAAGCTAAATTGCTGATAAAAATATTTTTGTTTAAAATAAAACAGATTAGTATTTCATGAGAAAATGTTTAAAATTAAATCACATCAAGTTTCATTTATATAATAATAATAAAGGCTCACCGTAGCCTAATAATAGGACTGCGCTTTTCGAAGTCACAAGTTCGCTTCCAGTCCCTGTCGTTTCTGCTTATCCAAGTCAGGGGTTTTCCTCGCTTTCGATATATTACCGTAAAAAACTCTTTACCCGTGAAAAATACCCGTGAAATATACCTGTGAAATACCTTTACCCGTAAAAAATACTTGTAAAATATACCTGTTAAAAACTATTTATTTGTAAAAAATACCCGTGAAATATACCCGTGAAAAACTTTTTTACCAATAAAAAATACCCGTGAAAAACTCTTTATTCTTGAAAAAATACCCGTGAAATATACCCGTGAAAAACTATTTTCAAAAGGCAATAATTTGCAAATTAGAATGACTTTCGACTGCCGCTATTCATTGCAGCAAACGTAATTTTTTAAAAAATAAATTGTTTATTATCTGTGATGATATCTACTGAGATTCTTTACCATTCAGTTTCATCTTCGGCACAGGGAATTTGTGGTGGCGTAAAATGACATCAAAGAAATGAAATCTCCGCTGATGCCTTCTGAAACGATTGCAGTGTTCTGACTAGAAATATCTCATCTTCTGAGAATGAATTCCTCTGTTTCTACTCGTATATTTCCCTGCTGAAAACAGGATTATGCAAAGAGTGCCGGTCCTCGCTTGTCACCCATTTGTTGCTTCGTGTCACCCATCCTTCATCCGCTGACGACGGTCGCTCTCAGTACGTCTGCAGGTGCAGGAGGGGGGTGATGGTCTTCATCAGGCGATCATCAGCAGCGCGGTGATAAAGTTGTCGAGAACTGTCCTCGATCCCTCACAGTTCATCCGCACATCGTACGTTTGAGGGAAATCAAAATAGAAAGCCATCGTAAATCCCCTTTTTTGATAATCTTAGAAATAGCGAATGTAATATTTTTGTAATTTATTACACAAAGTGTCATTCTCTCTCGCAAGAAATGATTCTTGATGATGCTTTTTGTGACTAAGGAAATAGCATCTGCTTCGCGTTTGGTGTTTGACTGCTATATTTTTTACATGAGGATCGATTTGATTGGTCCTACAAAGACAAATGCAATTTAAAAACAAGTTTTTTTATCCCAAAATAGCAATACGGATTAAGTCTCTTTGATTAGTAGTGTTTTTTGGAGTGTTCTCCATCATTGATATTAGTATTAGGATTTTTTCCGAATAAAAATGATCGCCTTTTATCATTATTAAAATAACGGATATCTACGTTTCTACTTACTCACTGGTCAAGTTGGATACATTCTAAGAAGCACTGCAATACTGAGTAAGTCTCTGATTGGTATTGATCTTAGTATCCTTCATCAATGATCATAGTATTTAGGAACAGTCTTCGGAACGGAATATTTGTTTCCAGTTGGTATTAAATAACACATCTACATTTCTGTTGACTCATTGGTCAGGTTTTATTCATTCTAAAGAATGCTACATTACTGAATAAATATCTTTTAATAGTATTGATCTTAGTATTCTTCATCGTCGGGCTTGGTATTAAGATCAATCTTCGGAATTGAATGCTCGTTCTCAATCAGTATTAAATAACGCATCTACATTTCTGTTGACTCATTAGTCAGGTTTTATTCATTCTAAAGAATACTACATTACTGAATAAATACCTTTTATAATAGTATTGATCTTAGTATTCTTCCTCGTCGGTCTTGGTATTCAGATCAATCTTCGGAATTGAATGCTCGTTCTCAATCAGTATTAAATAACGCATCTAAATTTCTGCTTACTCGTTGGTCAGGTTGGATTCATTCTAAGAAGTACTGCAATACTGAGAAAAAATTGAGTAAGTATCTTTCAATAGCAGTGTTAATCTTAGTATTCTTCTTCATTGATCTTAATATTAAGATCAATCTTCGGAATGGACTTTTCGTTCTTAGTCATTACTAAATAACGGATCTACGTTTCTGCTCACTTATTGGTCACGTTGGATACGTTCTAAGAAAAGTCATATCGAAATATTAGTTTGCGCAGTGGATGTCAAAAAGAAATCTTAAGCCCGATATACGCCATACGATTTGATATTTAGATTTGTTGAGAGAGTGGAAAGAAATTAACGCACTATCCCTTCAAATTCTTCTTACCATAAGTGAGGACGCACAGCTACAAGTGAAAGTTACTTTTAAGGGTGCCATTTTTTTCCAACATTTTATTGCTTTTGGCTTAAAATGTATGCTTCACGAATTAAAAACAAAAAACGTCAAAACTTTCATACATGAAATTAATTATTCAGTCTGTTTTATGACTTGACGTACTTCTAAGTTTATTTAGTATGGGTTCGCTCATTCACCTATTAATTGCTTGTTAATTTCTGTTATTAAGTTTCATTTTATAATGTACATGGTGATCTTTTTTAAAGTGACAGTGTTTAAAGCGTCCTGTAGAGCGATCTAATTGACGAAATGACACCAAACTTGGTATTTAGACTAATCAAGACATGGGAAAAAATTCCGTAAAAAAAATTTTAGTTCAAAAGTCACTGCTAGGGCATTTTGTGGCGCTGCTATAGTTTACAATAACGAGAATTAGCATAAAACACAGGTATCAAAGCAAAATGCAAATGTTGTTCGATGACAGTGTCAGTAATAGGGGCTATAAAAGCAAGTAGTAGACAGCTCCGACAAATAATCTCAGCTGAAGTAAACGAGCTCCAGTGGCCATGCCTCTCACGTTACCGGAACGTGCATTTATGTTGGCGGAGTATCAAATTTGTCTATTCTAAAGGATAACAAAACAAGAACAGTGCGGAATATTCCTCGTGACATGTTACGTTAGGCTGTGGGGAACGCTGTACGCAGAATGCACGGTGTTATTTCTGAGAACGGAGCTCACATGGAATGTGGTCTAATTCCTCACCGGGGAAGTTAATGTAATAAATAAATATTAATACTTTAATTGTACGATTATATGTGTCAGCATTTCTCTTTTCTCACATTTTATACATTGTAAAGCGCCACAAAATGACCTAGCGGCGATTTTTGGAACTAAAAATATTTTTTACGGAATCATTTTTCCCGCGTTTTGAATTGTCTGAATACCAAGTGTGGTGCCTTTCGGGCTATTAGATCGCGCTACAGGGCGCTCCAAACACTGTCACTTTAAAAAAGACCACCCTGTATTTTGATTCATTCTTAAATACCAAAAGTATATTTTTTAAAAAAATGTATTATGAAAAATTTTATAGAATAAATTAAGCACAGAAATATTACTGACTTTTGCTCTGAATGGGATGATGTAAGAATTTGGCAGATGAAGCAAAAATCTCTTTCATGTCTATATTTCATTAAGAAATACACTCAAAAAATATCGGCTTCTTAAATTATATTGAGATGAATGAAGAATTTCAAAAAATTTGTTGGATAAAATAACACTCTTAATTATGAAATATATATTAATTAAAATTTTTTATTATAAAAAGGAATACACATTCATTCATTCATTCTTTAAGACCTTTTGAACCATTCAATGCAACTACGCGCTTTCTTGCAACAATGTGTATAATAATATGTATTAACACATATGAAGGTTTAAAATTTACAACATTTATTTCTCCTCAAACTTTGGTACAAATAATACAGAAATCACGTGAGTAAATAATAAAAGCTCCCCTCAAAGAATACTTGAAAGTAATTCTTAGAATGATTTATTGATTTATTAAACTGGGATTATTATAATAGCGATGGAAATATCTAAATTAAATTGAATTTAAAATTTTCGTATATTTTCCGTTTAATTAAAACGAAGTAAGATGATAATCAATTGAACTAAATGAAATTAGCAACAGAAAAATTTAATGCTGATTCATTAACTATTGTTTTATTTTTTAAAACATGAGAAATCAAGTAGATTTCAGTATTCATTGGTTACACTTTTTAAAAATACTTCTTTGTATGAACACATAATCGACATGATAAATTCTTTTTCACTTCATTGTGTCTTATTTTCATTTTTTTTAACAAATGTCTTATAATTTTTCCTGTTATTTAATTCGTATGTTCATAACTTGCCGCAAATAAGACTCATCTTTGTGTCTTCTTCTTCTTCTTAGAGTTGGATTTGTATGTCTGTGGGGACCTCTGCTTTTATCAGCATTTTGTACTGTTAACTCCAAACCCAATGTTTCCTAGTTCCAGTTGCTCGGGTCACCCACTTTATTAATAAAGTCCGATAACCCTTTAATGGAGTCTAGGTGTCACTCTCTAGTATGGATGATGCCTAAAGAAGTTAATCTAGGGAGGGCATGAGCCTCGCATTCGTAAATAATATGTTTGGCTGTTTCCTCTTGCGTATGACATTTCCTGCAAATAGGGTCTTGCTGAAACAGTCCCATTTTATGGAGGTGTTTTCTGAAATAATAGTGCCCAGTTATGAAGCCTACGATGAAACGTATCTTCTACCTAGAGCATCTTAGAATTCCAGAGGCAATCCTCGCTGATGATCCACAGATCATACTTTTAACGTGGATTTGACCAGGAGTGTTGAGCCAAGCTTCATACATCTTCCGTTTTTCCCATCTAAGAACGTTGGTTTTTGCGGTCTTCAAATGGATCCCACAGAAAGGTTCTGCACCCATGGGAGCAAAAGACGATCCTTGTTTAGCAAGTTCATCAGCCTTTTCATTGCCTTCTCATCTTTGTGTGGTTCTGTCTATTTTTGTATTATTTGTTTCATAGACATTTTAACAAATAAAACGAAAACTAAACAAGTTGTTTCAGTAATTATTATTTTTTGTCTATGAATCGTTAAGAATACTTTACAATTTTGTGGGAAGAGGAACACGACAGCAGGAAGTTTTATGCACGTGATCGATCACTAAACCAACCTAAGTGGTCAAGTTGGCTTCTTTCGTCACAAAATGAAGGATCTCGTGCTTTCCATGACAATAAACGAATGTGTTCACGTAATTGTTTTAAAAATTCTCACAAATAAAATATCCATGGAGTCATGGTGTCATATCCATGGTGTGGGTACAGCAACATGACCCTAATCAAAAGTTGGGACCCTTCCAATTCCACGGAAGATGCTTAGTTGGAGTTTTCATAATTCAGAAACAATGACCCATTAGAAAACCTCCGATAGTTGATTGACCTGCCACTCCCGGTGGCATCATTTCACTTTAAGAAAACTGTAACCACGACCTATATTTATCATGTCCCAGACGCATTTATTGAACACGATAGATCTTCGTTTAAGTCAGGATTCGAACTCACTACTTTCCGACTAACTGGGCCACTACAATTTCAGTGGTAGGACAGCATTTTTCAGAGCGAAAGGTTTCGGGATTGATCCTAACCACTGTTGAAATACAAGAAATCGATGTTGAGCTTTGGCTTTCTGCATGCACGCTTGAATTCCAGTGGCTCAGTAGCTTCACGCCGTTTCCCGTTGAGATCAGCAAAGTGAATCTTCATTTGTCGCGGACAGTGACACGTATTCCTCCTCAGTGGGTTGCCTGAGCTCCGTGGGCTGGGGACGTGTCCACTTTAATATGTGTCCTCCTTCCGCTGGTGTGGCGCGAATGTGGAGAGGAGGGCGCCAGCTCAGGTGTGACATCGTCACCTGACCGTGGTTCAAAATGACGGGGCACTTGGTAATGGGCGACTATTCCAAACTCGTTAACCTAAAGGTACAGTTAGGAGCTTCCCTGCACCGATATTTATAAAAATGCATACATGATTGTCGAAGTGAGTGCTTATGAGTTAATCGAGTTTCCTTCTTTGTTATGCGTCAGTAAGGCTCACAGTCTATAGGAAAAACTTCTCAAAACATATTTTTCGCTTTGATAATTTAATTATAAACGTGATAACTCAAAAAAATGATTTAATACTTTACAATGCCAACCGATGGGGTTAGCGTTCCTGACTCCTGAGCTGTGGGTCCCGGGTTCGAATCCCGATTCGGGCATGGATGTTTCTTTCCTTCTCTGTTCTCTCTGTGTTTTTCTGTCCTTCTCCTGTGATGTTATATGAATGTGGGTGAGCCACATTCATATATACTATATATGGGTGGGCCACTATTAACGGGTTTGTGGTGGTATGACGCGGGTAACGCTACTCGCCTCCGTGACTTGGTTCACAGGTGCCCGCTGGGTAACGATAAATGAGTAGCAGTTTCTGGCCTTCTTGTGGCATAGGGTTAATCACCCAAGTGTGCCCGCCATTGGAAGAAAAAATACTTTACAATAGCCTTAAGCCGTTATACTACCCCATGTCAAAGCAAAATATCCATGCCATTTCTCAACACGCGGCATTTTTTTTATTTTTGTGGAAATATCTCAAGAAGTATTCTTAAATTTGTGATAGCCGACTAGCTGTCACCCGATTAAGAAGCGACGCCTAAAAGATCGATAATTTATTAGGAAATGTAAATAAAGGGTGATACAATAGTGAAGGTGTGTCCTCAGCGATGGTAATTTCTGAAGATAGAGTTGATCATTTTTTTAACCTCTGAATATGAATCACCTGATTTCATAATCGACTCATTTTGAAATAATATTTATCATTTTTCTTCTTCTTAGAGTTGGGTTATGTATGTCATTGGGCACCTCTGCTTTTAATCAGCATTTTGTACTATTAACTCCAAACCCAATGTTTCCCAGTTCCAGTGGCTCGGGTCACCCACTTTATTAATAAAGTCCGATAACATTTTAATGGAGTCTAGGTGTCACTCTCTAGTATGGATGATGCCTAAAGAAGTTAATCTAGGGAGGGCAAGGGCCTCGCATTCGTAAATGATATGTTTGGCCGTTTCCTCTTGCGTATGACATTTCCTGCAGATAGGGTCTTGCTGAAATAGTCCCATTTTATGGAGGTGTTTTCTGAAATAGTAGTGCCCAGTTATGGAGCCTACGATTAAACATATCTTCTGCTTAGAGCATCTTAGAATTTCATAGGAAATCCTTGCTGATGATCCACAGATCATACTTTTAGCGTGGGTTTGACCAGGAGTGTTGAGCCTTGGTTTTTGCGGTCTTCAAATGGATCCCACAAAAAGGTTCTGCACCGATGGGAGCAAAAAACGATCCTTGTTTAGCAAGTTCATCAGCCCTTTCAGTACCTTCGATAGCTTTGAGCCATGGCATCCATACAAGGATCACCTTGTTTCTAGTTGCCAGTTCTATAAGAAGGTTTCTACATTCCAAAATCATATATCATTTATATATTTATCCTTGATGAACTCCCTTTCCAAGCGGCCTGTTTACAGCCAATTTAGTGATGAATCACTATGATGTGCTTTTGTTTTATACAAGTATTTATAGATAATAAATAACGATGAATAACGCTGATGCTATGTAATATTCTATGACGGAATATAATGAATTCATTATTATTTTTTCTCTTGATTCCTCGAGAATTTTTTCAATGATTGAGTACTTTACGATGTCCAGCTTTCACTGTCAACGTAAAATTGAAGTCGTTATTAATCTGTTGATACGAGTATTTTTAAATTAATCATAAAAGTTTTACTTAGTAATTGGTTATCAATTAATTCCTTTAAAAATAATAAATTGATGAGTGTATATTAAATGTGTTTTCAAAAATACGGCTCTAAATAAGTTAAAATTTACTTATTTATACACGCATTCTCTATTATTATTAATTTGGTATATTACATATTTCCTTTCTTAGAAAGTTAATTAAAATTCCAATGGTTTTTTTTCGAATTTCATTTTTAATCGAATTTTATTTTTGCGAATCTTTTTTTCTTCGAAATTTATTACTAATATTTTGATGATTACCAAATCCATTACCTTAGTTAATTAAGCTTTCAATTTGTATACTTAATTTTTGATAACTTTTGATTACTGAAATATATTAGGCGATCTTATGCCCCTGCAATTTTAATAAAATTCATATTTTTAATTATAAAATTTTAGATTCATAAAATTTACAAAACAACCTCCCAATTCAGATTTGATATTATTAAATTGAAATGATTTAGGGACGAAATGTAAATGTCTTTCAAAATCTTTTAATGATATTTTTGGTTTAATATTGGGGAATTTTTTTTTATTGAACACTCAATACACAAAATAAATTTTAGTTTTTAAAGCATATATTATATTTTGTACTGAAATATATGTATGTATGCATTTAGATGAGTGAAAATATATTCTGACTAAAATTTAATAATTTTACTGCAGTTGTAATCGTTTTACTTCAATAAATGAATCTCTTTAGGTTGTTTCTTGGTTTTTATAAGAATTATTCAATATTTTATTAAACGTATCGATGCATCGGAATGATCAATCTATGTGTGTAAAACAGTTCAGTGTTCACAGAAGAACAAAGATATATAATGAAAACAAGTATTTAAAAGCAATAACCAGAACAAGTAATATATATTTTCTGAGGGCTCCAAAATTTACGCCAGAACCACTTCTTTGAGTGCTTGAGGTTATCCAAGCAAGATTTATACGACGATATAGATTTTTTAGGGTTATTTAACGTTATGGACCTGGTCTACCGGCGCCTGCCAAAGCGGACAGAAGGGGATAAAGTTTGCGAAACTTAGTGCCAAAAGCCGAGGCTTCTATAGCTAATTTAGATACCTTGCAACCCGAAGATGTTAAGCTCAAATCTACCATTCAACAGCCGCCACCTGCTTTGGTAGATGAACTATAGAATCATACCTTGATGAGGCGAGGAGTGTCACCGGCACCCACTCTCTTATACTGGCAAACAGTACCCCTCGTGAAAGATTTGAACGTTACCTTACCGTCAATTCCTATACATTTCTTTATTTAACGTCAATACTATTCCTCTATCTCCCAGTTCTCGACCGGACCATCGTCGGTGGCAATCTGGTATTCCATCATTGGAATGTCATCCGACACAATGGACATGATCCTTTTTCAAGATCGACTAATTATGCCGGTCCAAGATGGTACTCAAGCTTTCGCTATCGTACACCAGTTTGCTCTTTTCTTCTGCGGTCCTGGTACAAGACAGCACGAAGTGGAGGCAATCCCCCACCACATTGCATGAGCGACATAGCTCACTAATTGGATACACTCGTTTATGAAGATATTCCGGTACACATCCGTGTCCAGTCGCTATTTGGGCTATGATAGCATTTCCGAAAGCTATTTTTCGGAAACATGCAACAACAACACAAATTAATACATATATAGTGGTGTAGGCGAGTCCTGGACTGTACCTTTAGGTTAACAGGTTTGGAATACTCGCCCATCATCAAGTGCCTCGTCTTTTTGAACCACGGTCAGGTGACGAGGTCACACCTGATCTAGCACCCTCCTCTCCACATCCACGCCACACCCACGTTAAGACTTTGGACATCACATATTAACGTGGACACGTGTCCAGCCCACGGAGCTCCAGTGAAGGAGAGTACACCGTGGTCACCCTCCCAACCACTGCCCGCGGCAAATCATGCTTCACTTTGCTGAGCTTAACGGGAAGCGGCGTGAAGCTACTGAGCCATTGGAGCTCACACAAATTAATATGGGAACAGAACTACAAAAATTTTAGATGACAAGGAAAAGAACACAAGAGATGCTGTCTATACAAAGGAACTTCAGGCATTACACTACAAAATGCTTATCTGATTCCATTCTTGAAACTCTTTATCTAGTTCTGAAAGTAGAAGAATGTGTTCAGCATTCATAGTCCCTGAATTACAAATTTGGCATAAATTAGAAACAAGGTTTCCTATTTTATTAAACCATACCAACATCGCCTGTTTGCAGTCAGAAGTTTGTCATAGACACTTTACTAGGTTTTCAACAAAACTTTTTCCAAGTATCTTGAATGATAACACAGGATTTGACTCTTGATTTTGCGACCTGGTCATATTTAAAAGTATCCATTAATTTCTTTTTTAATGACTCTGGAGGAAGTGGTTTGTTGTTTTCTGAGTTTGCCTTTTCATCCATTCCCACATGTCGAGTGATCCATTTAAAAACGATTGCTTGTGAGCTCCAGTGGCTCAGTAGCTTCACGCCGCTTCCCGTTAAGCTCAGCAAAGTGAAGCATCATTTGCCGCGGGCAGTGGTTGGGAGGGTGACCACGGTGAACTCTCCTTCACTGGGTTGCTGGATCTCCGTGGGTTGGGGACGTGTCCACGTTAATATGCGACTCCAAAGTCCTTCCGATGGTGTGGCGTGGATGTGGAGAGGAGGATGCCAGCTCAGGTGTGGTCTCGTCACCTGACCGTGGTTCAGAATTACGAGGCACCTTAAAAAGAGCAAAGTCGTACTCTCCCTTTCGTGGTGCTCTGATCCAAACGAAAGACGCTCTCTATTGACTTAATTCGCACTGCCAAAGACATAGCGACCAAAGACATAGCGAGCTTGGCTTGTCCAAGTGTCATAAGCAACAACAACGATTATTTGAACGAAGAAAGTTTGTCTTATTTCTGTGGTCTACATCAAAACTAGACTTGAAATACTTATGTAACAGATAATTATGTCCACAAAACTAAAATGGATCATAAAATTGATCCGTCATTATATTTTTACTGAATAAAAATTATCTTATACAATCTCCTAATTATATATAAAATATTCTTTTAAATACAAAAATAAATAAAAAACAAACTACTCATAGAAATGGTAAAATTACAAATGAATGTTTATTTTCAAATGCATTTCCTTTAACAGAAATATTGATTAATATTTCAAAACTACATTAGAGGTTTGGTGTAAAATCGGGTACCTCTTGGTTTGGCGAAAATATTGGCGACAAGTTTTCTTTCCGAATTAATGGTAACCCTGATAACCTTAACTTTGTATAATTTTTGTGTAATGGTCACCATGTTAGTCACATCTTGGCGTAAAAAAATCACCAAAGAATCAAGAGGTACCTGATTGTAAACTTATACCCACATGAGCAACAATCTTTTCGTATTTCTAGTTTGTGAATGAAAAAAAAAGTGAAAGATCCATCTTTGTAATTAAAAAACAAAGATTGATAAGCTTCTTCTAAACTTCTAAATCAAAGAAATGACGTCAGTTTTCAGTATAAAATCATACCCCAATCATATTATGTTTCAATAAAAATTCATCGCAAAAATATATTCTATATATACCATAGCAAAAAATTGATTTTTTATGTATACACTATTTTCAATTGCACACAATATATTTGCATATTTTTCTTATATATTTAAACATTATGGATTATGGAAATAATATATTAGCGCCTGACAAAAAGACAAAGGGTGTATTGGCTTCTTTAAGATCATGTCTTAAACCAATGCAGGAAAGCTATACTTTGTACCAATGTGGTCAACACCTACTGAAGCAGCTGGCTATGTTGATACTTCGCTCCATTTTCGTTCCATTTTCCTTTATTCTATTTTCTTTGAAATTTTAAACTATATATTGAACATTTTCCCATCTATTTACTATATTTTATATTGTCAATGTCATCTAGTATTTGATTATTATTCTCAATTTGATTTTTGACTAATTTTATAAATATATTATTATTCTCCGTTTGGTATCATCAATGTATTATTCTCCATATAGTATTTGATTATTATTCACCATCTAGTATTTGATTACTATTCTCCATTTAGTTTTCATTAATTTTATAAATATGTACTATTAATTATATTTTAATAATTCTTTTTTAGATGCTTTTGCGCTGAATGTATTGCTAAACATAAGTGTTATATCTATTCTTTATCTTTCAATTTTCACCTATGATACTTCTAATCTTTATATATATATATATATATATATATATATATATATATATATATATATATATATATATATATATATATATATATATATATATATATATATATATATATATATATATATATATATATATATATATATATATATATATATATATATATAGTATATTTTACAAAATACAATGAAAAATGCCAAATGGAGAATAGTTCATTGAAAATACTTGGAAGAAATTTCAAAGAAAATATCAAAGAAAGATAGATAAAAATGGAATAAAGTACCAATATGGCCAGCTTCGTCAGGGGGTGTTGACCACTCCCTCCATTTGGCATTTTTCATTGTATTTTGTTTCATTGTATTCATTGTATTTTATAAAATATACTATTAACTATATCTTAGTAATACTATTCTAGCTGCTTATGCGCTAAATGTATTGCTAAGCTTAAATGTTTTTATATATTCTTGTGCTTTTCAGTTCTATATCTAACTTTACATTTTATATATATATATATATATATATATATATATATATATATATATATATATATATATATATATATATATATATATATATATATATATATATATATATATATATATATATATATATATAATGTTTATTAAGGAGAATTTTTTTCTAAAAGTTTGCATATAAAATTTTAAGTATTACAAAAATATATGTCAGTGTACAGTTAAAAACATGAACAAGTTATTCACAAACACCGAGACAGATTTAACACAGTGTGAAATTTCGTGTGGTATTTAGATTAGTTGCAGAACTGAAATAGGAAAAAATTCAATACTTTTTTGATTTTTCAATATAGCTTGTCGGTCAGATAGAAACAAGTACTTGTGCAGTGAAACACCACTCCGAAGTGTTTCATAAACTACTGATTCCGACTTCCCTGTCCTGTTGTTGGCTGCGTCACTTTTTCTGATCGGTTTCTCGATTTGTAATGAATGGCAGCTCAAGGCACGATTCGTTAGTTACGTCGTACGGAAGAACCGTTGGCAACGTCTCCCCCACCCCCAGTGGCTCCGCCTGAAGTCCGAGTCACATAAATTTCAAGTCTTCTTTCTCGGTAAGGCAGCTGCAGCAGTTTTTAATTCCAAGGACGGGCTATCTGATAAATAATGTCCTCACTACCAAAACAGTCGGTAACTGATCGTTGAACTAGTGGGTTCTAAAAACAGCCCACTTTTCCAATAGGAAGGAAGTGTCCGCGAGTTCAGAATTTTTAATCCAGATCAGTTCGCACCTAAAGAACAAACTTTCGTTCATTTTGAATTTTTTTAGCACCATGAAATTTTCTTAGATATCGATGAACCCATTCAATGCGTTGGCGTTTGCATATTAAAAGAATCGCTTTGATAGCTACATGATTGCATGCGAGGGAATGAAAATTAAGATGGATACCGATTCAATAATTACTTTAACGAGCATTCCACACATCTTTTACTCTCATTTTCGGAGTATGATTGACGGGCTACGTCTCGTTCTTTCCATTGTTGCTGATCAAACTTATTCCATAGGAGAAAATGACACCAATAATTTCATTCATATCATTGTCATTTTTGCATGGGGAAAACAAATTCCCTAGATATTAAAATGCGAAAACAATTAATATGAAAATATATGAATTCATTCATTCATTCATTGTCGTGTGCCAACCAGGCTGGCAATATGGGGTGCGCTGCTCCACTTTTTCAACTGAACCCTATTTTGGTGTGGAGTTCGACTTCCTCAGTACACACATGCCACAGGGACCCGTTTATAGGGTAGGCAACCAATCACTCCACATTCATACAAGGAAAGGACAAAGACAGGATAGATAGAGAGAGAAAGTACATCCATGCCCGATCCGGGATTCGAACCCAGGACCTCCTTATCCGCTGTCAGGCACGCTGACCACTATATAAGTGAGTCGGCAAATATATGAATATTTATATAAAAATGGAATCAATTTTTGTACTTTCCCTAAAAAAATTTAAAATCCTTCAAAATTATCCATTTTGTACACTATTTTATACATTATCCGTTTTGTACACACACAAAAAAATGCAATAGAACTATGAGAAAGAGATGGCTTAAAAAAGTTCATTAAATCAACTATTCTATTAAAGTGGTATCTATATCTAAAGTAAATACAAAAATAACTTTCCTCGATAATTTTGTGCGCCGTGTCTATTTATTTCAATTTAAATTAAATGACCTTAAATTTTTAAAACATCTAAAATCTTTCCAAACTTATTGCAGATGTTTATGTTGAGTTCCTTGTCTATGATACGTATCGCCGAACTGCTAGCTGAATGTTTAGCGATCAAATGTTCGTTGGTTCGATTCCCACTGAGACATGCAGGTCACAATTGAAATGATAGCTCTGCAATAACCAATCCAAAATGCAATATTAATTGTTGAAAAAAAATTAACCTATCATTTTTAAATATTACGTGGTTGCTGGTAATAATGGAAAATCTTGAGTATGTACGCTTCAAAAAATAAGATGAGTCTTACTTGTTTATCAACAAATCGAATGAAGTGGAAGACGTTTAAAATTTCACTTTAATAACAATGAATTTCTAAATTCTTTTCACTTCGCTTTTCAATATTGACGTGGCAAAAGATTAAACACGCATACGTTATACAAAGGGATAAAATCATTTTTTTTGTTAAAAAATTGGAAAAAAATAATTAATATATATTTATTAATTAAAAAAAATCATTTTAGAAGTATAGAAAGAAGGAAAAACCAATGGTGTGCATATTTATCCAGTGTTATGAGTAGATGATAATTTTAATTTGGAAAAATACCGTACTCCTCCGTTATTGAAGCGAGCAAAGTTCCGGAACAATGCACATCACAGCATACGTAATTTCATAGTGTATTTAAATCATTTTGATTACAGTTTAAATTCATTATAAATGCTGTAATTGAAATTTCGAAGTGAAATATAGATTAGGTTTTAAATTATATAACCTGTTACCAACATCTTTATATAAGCTACATTCCACTCGTATCATCTATTCTCAATATTCAATCTCAGACTAAAGTTTGGCAGACAGACAAAGATTTTATTACTGTAAATTTTAACTAAACTTAATGGCAACAAAATGTTATCCTTTCTAGATAATAACCATCATCAATTAATTCCTTTTTTCTCAAAGTAAAAGCAGTAGTTTTTTGTGTTAGTTGAACTTAGTATTTATGGATATATTTTATAGAAAGTTTTTTAAAGTTCGACTTGACATCAAAAACATTTTCTCATTAATTCTATTATTTTGATTACTGGAAGAAATCTATAATGAAAATGATTTCAGTTTCGGGAATAAAGTTCTAGGAATTCTTTTTCAAAAGTTTGCGAAGCAATAAAGGAAATGTCTTAAACAAAATAGAATGTTCTTCGAGTAGATGTTAACTTTTAGAAGATTCTAAAAAAAGGTATTTTCATGATTGTTATTCATTCTTTGTTATTCTTCTGCATTTAAACTTGTGTTTTTATATTTTATAATGAATAAAGTCCATTAAGGACACATTTTCTGAGAAAAAAATATGTATCCCAGGAAACCTTTTCAAATATTTTTAGTTTTTATTTAGTTTTACGTGGTTTAAAATTTCTGCTAATGTTTCTTCCTTTCACATTGCGATTCATTTAATCATTTCAATCTTTTTACATTTTAAATGCAATTTCAGAATTATATACTACATAATATTTAAACTGACAATGCATTTTATACTGAAGATTATATTTCATTTTAGCATAAAAGCAAAGTTTATCAAAAATAAAAAAAATATGCTGAATGGAATTTTTTATATTTTATTATTTATTTATTTATTTATTTTTTTGTGATTCGTTACATTTTCTTTATGTAGAGATATTAATAAAAAAAATGAAATTTGAACTATGTCAAATATACATATTTCTACAGAAGTTTATAAAATAGGAGCAAATAAGCCTATGAAGAAACGACAGTTGCCAATAACTTCAAATAAACTTTTCAGTGTGACGCACAAAAACGCATTGCCTTATTCTCGTTCATTTTACATTTTAAAAAATTACACACAAATTTGAAGGATTTGCAGATGTACGGTCGCTATTCGTGACTAAAAAAATCAAGCATATTGAGAAGTTTGTTCTTAAAATTTTCAACGAATTTGGAATTTTCCACAATTTGCAGAAACCGAGTTTTAATACTTTTTAGTAATTGACGTACAATGTCTAACATAAGAAATTGCTTGTTTGATCAAGATTTTTTGGTTGGGTTAAATCATATATATATATATATATATATATATATATATATATATATATATATATATATATATATATATATATATAGCATGATTAGAAATATCATTGAAAAAATTGAAAAATAAAAGAATAAATACAAAAACCATGTGCTTAGTAATACATTCAGCTTGAAAGCAACTTAAGTAGAATTACTAAAATATAATTAATAGAGTAAATTTTATAAAATTAATCAAATACTAAATGGTGAATAATAAAATGAAGATACGAAATGTAGTAATATAGAACTGATATATAAAGAAGATACGAAATATAGTAATATAGTACTGATATATAAAGATACGAAATATAGTAATATAGTTCTGATATATAAAGAAGACACGAAATATAGTAATATTGTACACAGAGAGAGATGAAACACATGTTTAATTAATAGTATAAAATTTAAAAGAAAATGGAATGAAGTACCAATATAGCCAGCTTCTTCAGGGGGAGTTAACCATATTGGCACAAAGTATGGCTTTCCATTTAGTGTTTTATTAATTTTATAAAATTAACTATTAATTATATTTAAATATATATACTTATATATCTGTTTGTGTGTACTCCTCCACGTCAAATGAGGCCTTATGTGCATATAAAATATTACCTTATAATTAATATCATACTTCATCACCCATGGTGAGATTTGAACCTACGAACTTTTGAATTAGAGATCAGAGCATTAATGAAATTTTACCCAGTTACAAAATGACAGAAAAATACATTTGGAACCCAATAATTGAATGATGACATTAAATTCTTGAATGTAGCACCCGGGGTTAAGGCTTTTCGTTTATTTGTTGGATCCAATAAACTTCTTCAGTGGTTTTATTTTAAATTAAAATAAAAATAAAATGGCTGGACAGAATTTAAACTATCTGTAGTCAAGAAAAATATTGAATTTTTCTAATCCTAGAATTGCTTTCCAAGGCTCGTGGTTTGACTGTTGCCTTTTAATGCAAATAGCTGTTCTTAAATGGATGCAGAGAGAACGTCTTTCGACAAACAATTTGTCTCCCTTAATTAGTTTTCATTCCCACAACAAAACACTGATTCTCGTTTTTGTATGTATTTTGTTCTCCGTATTCATGCAGTAACTGAAAATCCGCATTTATGTTTGTAATGACGAATTAAATTCTTTTGTATTCCTTACGGCGAGGGTTTTACTGAATGTTCCTGTAATTACAAGCAAAGGTGAGTCCTCCAACAAAATTGCTTTTCTTGATCATGAAAACACGCCCACAATCGAAAAATCTTTTCTTTTCCTAATCGACCTCTTTGATTATGCAAACTTCCACAAAATGGCTGCATTTGAAGAAAGCAGGTGGCTTTTCTTTCAACCTTTGTTAGGTGCATTTAATTTAGCCTGAATCACTTAATTGAAGGAGGCTCTGAAATTAATTTCGTGCCTCCGGGGTGGAGGGTTGGGAAGCTCTAAATTGTTTTGTGTGACAAAGGCTGAATTAGAAACGAAGGGTGGACTGGAGTAACTGTCCTGAGTTGATTTGCAGTTCAAGGCAATTATAAGTCCATTCATTATCTTCCTCAATTTGCTTGTGATTTTTCACTGGCAAACGTTAATCGAAACTGTTGCCTGACATTCAGCACAACATCACTTTGAAGAAACTATCCTGTTCAGGAACTCAAATAGAATGTCTCTCCTCACAGAAGAACATTTGCGCGTAGGATGTGCTTCTCAATCACCTGTTGCATGCACATGCCAAAGATGTGAATCCGGTACATTTTGAATTCAGAATTCAAATCTTAATATTTTATTTAAAATTTAGTTGGAAATTCCTGGGTATTATTATCGTGGATGGTTTATAAAGCATAAGATGTCGAGTTTTCAAATCCAATAATAATTTAAGTACGGTGTTTTGAATGAATTGTTTCAGACAAATACTGTGTTTAAAAATTATTCTTTTCTTTCACTAAGCTGCATAATTTACATTGCTATTTATGAAATTATTTCACACACACACTAGCTGTAATCTTTATATGTGTTGTACACTAAAGAAGCCTATATACATACATATATCTTTTAAAATAAAATTATCATTGAAATTATAAGGTGTGATAAAAGCTTTTTTATCAAGATTAAGGGAAAAGTGTGGTATTTAAATGGTGAATCACGAATTTTTTATTTATTTATTTATTCATTTTTTGGAAAATAATATTGAGAATCATTACGAAGTTACATTTCACAAAGAAAAGTAAATAATATTTTCTCAAAAAGGATTGTGAAGTTAGATAATCAAAGAATATTGGGAGTTACATTTACTCAAAAAAAAATGCAGTTACATTGAATTGCTGCTTGGAAAGGAATGAAAGTTCTCGTGCTAACTGTTTCGTTTGCGTCAATTTCGCGGTAATCAAATCTTTGTAATTAATTTAAAACATCAATTGGGCTGGTTTGAACTCGGCAAAGTTTAATACATCACAATGTAATCAATTTAAGGGATCCCGCCTCGAAACAATTTTCTTCTCTACAAAAAATAACGTGGTTCTTTTCCATTTTTAAAATTGTCATTGACGGAAGAGAAAAATATTTATGGTATTGGACTCCTTACCTTCCTAAATTACCACAATAAAATATGTTTAAAGAAATAATGATATTTAATTTTTTAATTATTTATTTATTTATTTTTAAAACGTTTAACGAATGCGTTTTCGCCTTTCTCAATACATCACTGCGAAAGCAATGGAACACCGAATGGGAATGAATCCCGATTTCGATATTTAATAACTTAAAACTAAAGAATTTCTAAGCATTGTAATCTCAATGCGGGTTTAATGACAAACAAGTTTAATTTTAGCTAAATCTATACATAAGATTTCATTTTATTATGCAAAACACCTGTTTTGTGTCTGTATTACATAAGTTATTTCGTAATTTGTAAATTTATATGCGTTGAATTACTTAACTTCATATTTTCACCTTCATACATGAACTTTAATCAGATTTGATTTTTTTATTCATGGAATTTTTACTTATTTATGCATGTTGTGCATACAAGAAATATCTAATCTGCTGCATGTTCTTATTCTACCCGCTGCATGTTCTTATTCTACCCGCTGCATGTTCTTATTCTACCCGCTGCATGTTCTTATTCTACCCGCTGCATGTTCTTATTCTACCCGCTGCATGTTCTTATTCTACGCGCTGCATGTTCTTATTCTACCCGCTGCATGTTCTTATTCTACCCGCTGCATGTTCTTATTCTACCCGCTGCATGTTCTTATTCTACGCGCTGCATGTTCTTATTCTACCCGCTGCATGTTCTTATTCTACCCGCTGCATGTTCTTATTCTATCTGCGGCATGTTCTTATTCTACCTGCTGCATGTTCTTATTCTACCTGCTGCATGTTCTTATTCTATCTGCTGCATGGTCTTATTCTACCTGCTGCATTTTCTTATTCTACCTGCTGCATGTTCTTATTCTATCTGCTGCATGGTCTTATTCTATCTGCTGCACGTTCTAATTCTACCTGCTGCATATTCTTATACTATCATCTGCAAGTTCCTGTTCTACCTTTTGCTGTTCTTGTTCTATTTGCTTCATGTTCTTATTCTATCTGCTGCACCTTCTTATTCTGTTTTCAATGAATGCTTCATTTTCAGTTTATAATTTGCTGGGATCTCAGAAACCTAGATACACAGTTTCGTCTGATTAAATCTAAACTAAGTAATCTTATCCGATGGGTTAAATGAAAACTATATATTCATTTTATGCAGACTTAAACCCGTTCAAACAAAATGTTAAAATCAACGATCAAGGGTACACAGGAATTTAAATTGGCAAACATCTTCATGAAAATATAATTAGTATTCGGATACTTAAATTTTGCTTAAATATATTCCAAAAAATCATTTGCTAGCTAAAACATGAAGTATAAAGTTTAAGTTATGAAATTGCTAATTGAATTTGAAAAAAAAACATATTTTATTTGCATTTTTCAAATTTTTAATAATTCTCTGTTAAATTTGAGTCATTCCTTTCATTTTTTTTATTTAAAGGCTTTGAGATTTTTTCTCTACTTTTGTACATAAGAAATACATATTTTAAAAGTATATTAAATCTGATAAATTCTATGAAATATTCATCTAGAACAGAGTTGATAGATTTATCGTAAAACAACTGTAAAAATGGGGGGGGATTTTTCTGAAAATAAAAAAGTAGAAAAAGTAATGAATAGCTGAACAGTTATGCTCAAATTTTTTTTCAATAAATTAACAATATTTTAGAGACAAGACACGTTTAATTGATTAAAATAAAACTTAAAAATATCTTTGTATTATTATCGACAACATATTACTCTAATATATTTAAAAAATGATGAAATTAAAAAGTTTCATGAAAAAATTAATAAATGACAAGACTGCTACATTTTGGGTTTGAAATGTACGAAAATCGTTTTCACTTTTTTTCATTTACATTTTTCTCGTGTTTTTTATTACGTGAATATGGAGTTCAGAACCCGTGACTGCAGCACATGTTGAGGAAAGGCGCGTGTGTGTCACACGAAGGCGAGCGTCATTTCCGCAACGAGTGAGGACCTTTTGAGACACCCTCAAAATAAATACACTTTTATCACTTTCGTATCTTTTAAAATTTTGCCGACACAAGACTCTGCTGAACACAGCCGCTTTCTTTCGTCCGCACACCGGTTAATGCTCGCTTTATTGCCTTTATTTGCTAGTGTGCGTCTCCTCATTTAAAATTTTAATCTTAACCAATATATATATATATATATATATATATATATATATATATATATATATATATATATATATATATATATATATATATATATATATATATATATATATATATATATATAGGTTGGAGGAATAAGTTCGTAGCGTTTTTATATACCAACGACTTTTATTTAAACAAAAAACACAATAATTATATCCATAAGTTAATCAATTACATATTCGCCGCGTGTTGCTGTTTACAACTTCCCACCTCTCGACTAATTTGTTGATGCCGTTCCGCCAAAAATCACCTGGTCTGGTGTCAGAGAAGTTGTTGAGCCAGTTTTTAAAGACCTCTTTGTTATCGAAGGTAACCCCTTTCATATGGTTTGAAAAGGAGCGGAAAAGTTGGTAATCGGTCGATGCAAGGTCCGTAGAATACGGCGGATGCTGAGACACCTCCCATATGAGCTCTTGGAGTGCGTCTTTGTGGACTTGTGCAACATGTGCACTGGCATTGTCGTGAAGGAGTATTGTTTGACAAGTTAAGTCATTTTATTACTATGCTTTCCAGCAGAATAGAACTCAAGGTCGGTCAGACAAATAGAAGTAGCCATCCGTCTTTCACCAAAACACCTGTCTCCTTATTACTCCAAGAGTCTACATGTGAGTGAGAGGATCAACCAAATGTGCGTATCACAAGAGGCAGAGATTTATGTTAGTTTAGTCATAATTGAAGTTCCAGTTTTGTCAACAACGTTACTCCAATTCGACAAATATTTATTGGCACTACGACTATCTGTCAGAATTCGGATGGCCTTAGGGTCTAAAGAGGACATTACATAGTTCATTCCCTGGTGACATGTTCACTTTTAAAAACTGAGCTAAAACTTTCTACTCTTTATTTTGAACACTGCACTGGGATTTCTGATTAGTACACTACAACCAATCTAAAATTCCTCATCTTTGCTACCATCAATATACAAAAGTCTGTTACAAAGCCTTTTAATATCCGTGCATAGACTTCTGGGAGGATTGATTGTTATACCGCATACATTTTATGAGGAAATCCAAAAAAATTCTCGAGCATCCATTCCAACAGGTTGTTGTTGCACCAGCATGCTTCCCTGTATCTAGCCCTGAAACGGGCTTTACCAGTTAGAAGCAGCCAGGTGAAGTCTTCGTGATTTTGAAGCAGGAACCAAGCACATGACCCTTGAATACTTGGTCCACCACACCCAGAGTTATCATTTCACTTGGAGGATATTGCAACCATTACTTAACGTGTCCCAGTCACCTTTAGCGAACACGCGGATGTTCAATTTAGCCGGGCTTAGTCGTACCGGGCCTTTAGTCGTGCCTATAATCTTTTTTACTCCTCCCAATCGCTATTTATTAAAAACAAGTTTTTAAAAAAATGAAAATCTATAATGCAATTGTAAAATCTGTAGTTTTATATGGTGCTGATGTTGGAAATTAACCTAATTACAGAAAAATGAAATTGATAACTCTTCCTAAACAAAATATTTCAGAACAATTATGCAAATTTATTGCTCGTGAGAAAATACCAATTGTCTACATGAAAAATTGAAATGCTGTTTTATTACAAATGACCTTAAAAAGTGATGTTGATGATGGATGGACACATCTAGAGAATTAAAGCCACTGATCCCACAAAAATATCGTTCACATGTACGCCTGAGGGACACAGGAAGAAACATAAAACTATCTATATATATATACATAGTTATACTATATATATAAATATGTATATAAATATGTATATATATATATATATATATATATATATATATATATATATATATATATATATATATATATATATATATATATATATATATATATATATATATATATTTATTTATTTATTTATTTATTTATTTATTTATATATATATATATATATAGTTACATAGATTGTTAATTAAAAAAACAAACAATCTTAAATTGTAGATCCTCTGGGAACTGGCAGAAGATGCAGCCTTTCACCAGAGAATATGGAAAAAACTCGTGCAATTCGTTATCGGTGGTTATGATGAATTTCCGGATTATTGCAACAGTCACGAGAAAGTCCCCAGTCACGAGAAAGACGCCATCTTAATTTACGTAAATTTTTACGACCCTAAAATACAAAAGATAAACACAAAAAGTTTTTTATTATTATTTTAAATTTGCTATATATATCCCGTCGTCCATTTGTATTGATCAACCACTTCATGTTTCTGAACTATAAGACAGCAAAGGTCAACACACGAGTTGTCATCCTCTTTTCCATGCTTTAAAAGACCACTCGAATTTTCCAAACTTGCTAGACATACAGGCGTTTTCAGCAATACGGTCTTCTACTGCATCAGGCATCGAACCTTCTACCTCACGGTTTTCACACCAGTTTACCGTATGGGAGAAAAGTGACCTTTTAAAAACCTTTTTTTTTAAATATGCCATAAAATACTTTTAATTAAATACGTTTCGGGTTAAAAAAACTTTTGTTGCAATTTGTTGCTCATTCTAATGAAAGTTCTCGGTCGGAGAGTGAGTTATGAGGTTTGTTTTCCGCTAACTGCTCCGCATTCCTCAGTTTATGCATTTACAGCTCCGATAAGCACGTTCCGGCTCCCGCATGACCTTCGCTCTCCCTTGATAAATCGCTCAAATAGTGAACGCATCTGCCGATGGGGAGTTGCGACGGAGGAACGGAGTCAAAACACTCACCGGCCACCCTTCTTCGCATGATGGTATGGAAATTCCACTCGATGCCCTTTATTGTAATATTCGGACTACTGTAAAGTAATCTATTTTTCATGAATTAGTTTAAAAATGAGAGAAAAAAATAAGCAGGTTGGGTGATTTTTTCCATAATTTCCTGAGAAAACCTCGCATTCATTTGCGATAAAAATGTGTACATTCTTGACTCATGATTCAAGGGTGGATCTTTACAGAAATGTCTGCTCTTATCAAACAAATTTCGAGACAGTTTTAGTATCAAAACCACTTACCCAAATCCAGCTCACTTTTTAGAGCCAAATCGCGTCTAATAACGTGTTTTAAAAAACGAATAGGAGCAAGATTTCCGACAAAGTGTTCCAAAAATGAAGACCGTCTTGTTTTCCCCAGAAATCATAGACAGTAGAAATATAGATTACAAGCCGCCCAGATTTAACTAGTGGTCAGTGTGCCTGACTGCGGATAAGGAGGTCCTGGGTTTGAATCCATGATTCGGACATGGATGTACTTTCTCTCTCTATCTTTGTCCTTTCCTTGTATGAATGAGGTGTGAATGGTTGCCTACCCTATAAACGGGTACCTATGGGATGTGTGTAGAGCAAATTCGTCCTTTCACCTATCATGGTGCTCTGATTAAAACGAAAGACGCTCCCAATTGACTTAAATTCGCATAGCCAAAGCATAGCGAGCTTGGCTTGTCCAAGTGTCATTTGTAACAACAACATAAATTTAAAAAAATATTATTTGCAATTCTAGAAGAAAAACGTTTAAGGAATGATTACTGAAAATGGTTAAGATTAAAAGAATGTAATTTTAAAAATAATAGTGAACAACTTCAGATATGCCGGTTTTAATAATTACTTTTTATTAAAAACAAAAAAAATTAAAGTATAAAAATTGTCCTTCTTGAATTAATCTAAACCTAAAGTGGATGTTTTGTCATGTCCTTTTCACTTCTGATCTATTTTCAAAGTGTTCAATTCTGGAAGCAATATCGCTAAATATTTGAAAATTTGAAAATAATAATTTATTTTGCAAACAAAACGCGGTAATTTTCATGATTTTGAAAGCCTTTACAAACGGAAAAAATTATAATCAAAAAATACTTCTTAAAAATACTGCTAAAAATCATGAATGGATTTTTGTCTCGTCATCGACGACACTCAGACATTCGATGGAGAACTTCGCCTTGTTTGCTGCCGCTCGGAGAATGCGATTTGAAGGCAGGCAGCAAATTCGTCAACAAGTCGAATTGACGACGCCGTCTCAGTACGATGTGAACTAGAGGAAACGTTATCTGACGTCATGCATATTTTAACCCTTAACTGTGACATATATTTCAGAAAAATGGACCAAAAATGGAAAATTTTTTGGACTGTTTAATTTAATTCTTTATATTATTATAAGAGTTAGAAAATGCATTTTTATTACAAAAATAAAGTTTTATTAATACAATAACTACTATATTTATAATTTTTACTTACACATAAAACATTGATTACACATACATGTTATTCATATTGAGCAAATTAAACGAAATTTTGAAGCTAAATATAACTAGTATAATATAAAAACAACAATATTATTTTCAATACATAAATTTTACAAATCTTTTACAGTATGGTATACCCCAAAACAAGGTACTGCTCAAAAGCCTATATATTACACTTTTTATAATAAACTTTTGTCTCATGCCTTATTTTCTTCCCTTGTTCATCGATTTTACGACAGCATATAAAACTCTGCCTGGTTGGAGTAGATTTTTTCTCCATTGATGGGATGTGTTTTGGAAAGAGTGAACCTGTGAGGCGCAGTAAGCTTACACTAGGACGCCTTGGTCCTGGTAGTGGAACATTTGGTTTATTTAGTTCAACAATTGATTTTCTAAAGTTTATATTTTTCGCACCTCCTGCTGAAGTATGCAAAATAAAGGAGTTATTTATATAACGCCTGGTGAAAAAGATGGAAAAAATATTTTTAGTAATATTTTTTTACCTCTTTTTCTAGCAATCGGGAAGTCTGTAAGATGTTGATCGACTTTAACATTACCTCCCATAGTGTTGTTGTAGTCATGGACTACCTTCAGAACCAAAGTTGCAATTGGTAAAAAACCAGGGCTACTTGTGTCATTTATTAAGAAAATAATGAATTAATTATCCTAAAGTAGGAACGAACTCAGCTCGGACTTCACAAAACAGAAACGTTAATTTTTCTTCTGCCCAAACTCTACTGCACGCAGTAATTGCCCGAACTGAATTCGGGCGACACTGGCAAGGGGTTAAACCAATGAAAAGTGTAATGAAGTGGCGTAATTTTGATCTCAACCGGGAAGAGCGAATAATTAAAAAAAAAAAAAAAAACAGAATTTTACTAGATTTGTAAGGAAAGAGTGTTCATCCTGAAGGACTAAAAATTAAAATTAGGAAAATAAATAAATGTAATTTAAAAAATGCTGTCGAAAATCTATAACATAATCGTACACTGTGTATGGTAAAGGTTGTTGCATTCTATAGTTTATCATCGCCATGCTTAGCCATATTTTTTGGTGAAAATTATGAGTGAGCTATACAAAAGTATGTCCTAAATTTCACATCGATAGCAAAACTTACTGTGTTGTCCGCGTTCAAATGAAATGAAGCTGATAATGTCAGAAATATTGGAGTCAAACTTCATAAAATTAAAATATATATGAATTGTGTGTCTCTTTATCAAAAATAATCAGATTTTTTTTCGCGAAGAAATAAGTTTGTTCGATTTTTAAAGGAAACCACATTTTTTAATTATTCTTATAAGATTAATTTTATAACAATAATTAAATATTAATACTGACACCAGATGCATGCCTTTTACAGTAGTTAAGCAGTACATAATTAGTATTTATTTTCTAGTCAAAGCAATATCGGAAATACATGCCTTTGTCCTCACTTATATCTATTGAAAAGTGTCGTATAGGCTTAGGAACTTTCTTACATACTATGACACGTATTCGCTTTTAAGAACCAGCGATCGAATATTTTGAAGGTCAAACAGTATCTAATGGAATTGTTGATATTTTTAACACATTAACCTCTTATAAAAGTATGACTTGAAATTAATTTATTTGACTGAAATCTTTAAACATAAACAACACTCTTTTTTTATCGTCCCCACAGAAGCAATCTGCAATTGAGTGATTAAATTAGAAGCAAAGATGATTTGCAAAATATATTTTATTTAAAGAATAGTAGAAATTGTTCTTGCTCACGTAAGCTGCATCATGGTTGAAAGTTTTCGGTCAAATATTTCGTATTAAACATCCTTATATAGAGGTACTACGCAGCTGTTTAAATCACAGAGAAGATATGTAAAAATTCCTGATATATTTGAATTTTTAGGTAGCATGGAAGATTCACGTATCAATCTGGGCTGCTATTGAATGTACTGTTATCGTTTTGGATTTAAATTGATCGCTTTGAGTACTGAAGAATCTTTCAGGTTTTCTGTCGTGGAACATGTGACTGTCATTCAAATATCTTCCTTGAAATAAGGATATATTTGATATCTTGGCTGCTGTAACTGAATGAACTGTGAAAAATGGATTCAGAGAGTGTTCATTTGATTCAGTTATATTAGAGTACCTTTGTAGAATTTCTTGTTTGTGTATAAAAAGTTTTAAATTCTTAAAAGTTTTAAACATTATATATATGAAATGTCTTTTTATCCAATACTCAAATGATCTACAGACATAAAAGAGGTTTGTTCTAAAAGATAATGATACAAATGGTATCGCCATTTTCAATTCATTCATGTTTTCAATTCCAATTTTATTGTGGAATTAAGTATTTGAATGTGAGGAAATAAATTATGAAAATATATTATTCCTTAAGAATCATCCATAAGTGTGTTAAAAAGAAATGAAATGAATGCTTTTTAAAATCAAAATAAGGAACTTTATAACTTTCAGTATAGGACATTAAAGTAGAAATAGAGAACATTTCGATGCTTCAAAAAGCATATTGAAGATGGTGTATGTAAACTTTTAGAACACAAGATACAGAAGGGTACCTTTCAGAACACTTTGTATAAAAGAATATATAAAGTTCTATTATAACAACTTTTATACGACCTGATATGTACAAAAAATAAAAAAAGCTGCAGTACGAGTATTTTTGTAAGAAGTTAAATGGCAGTTATAAAAACATTTAGAACACTTTGTGTAAAAAATAGTACATTAAAGTAGCAGTTGATGTAAACATTTAGAACACCTTGTATAAAAAAGGCATACTAAAAAAAGAATACTAAAATTTTTAGAAAATTTGTGTTAGAAACAATGTGTTACTTGGCGGAGTTAAAAATTTCGACTTCACTTTAAAAAAATGGCGCTAGGCCTAACTATCGGTTAGTGTCGAAGTTTAACATTTTTGTAAATATTAATGAGAACGAAGTCAAGAATAAAATCCAGAATAAATCAAGAATAAGCGCTTAAACCAAAAGAGTTCTAATAATTAAGAGAGAACATACTTAATTTGTAATAAAAATGTTTCCAGAACACAAGAAAAGAAATCATGATCGCACAATGGGGTATCCAGAAATGTTATCAAATCCTGTGTAGAGAAAATAATATCTACTCACCCATACTCAATGAAGACACAATAAAAGAAACTTCATTTTTTGTTTTAGCTTCTTGATAGAACACATTTATAGGATCACAGTCTTGAAGCTTTATATTTACATTAGCATTCAGATTTCATTTTAGACACATGTTTCAGAGGAAAACGGTTCAGAGATCTCTGCAAAAAAAAAAGGAATCAAAACAAGAAAAAGAAATGGGAAAAGAAATTATCGAGGCGAAGTCATTGCCAAACTCGGTTTTCCATGCAAAAACCTGGACGCGCGGAATTCCAAGATCGCAATGTTGAATCCAACTCCAGACTGCTGAAAAATTCGAACAAACCTACTGTAAAAAAAACTTTGTGTTGTCAAAACAATACTTCTAGAAACAAAACTTTAGAATAAAAAAAAATTCCACCAGCAGACGCTGTATAAAAAGTAAAGGATATATAGAAGAAGATGATACACAGTATGTTTAGTTTGCAATAGAAGGATAAGAAATAGCATACTAAAGAGCAATAAAAGTATATCCTGTACAAGAAAAAGCATATTAAAAATGCAGGACTCTTAGAACATTATGTAAGAAATATCATTTTAAAATAATTAGGAAAATAATATTTTCCATACTTCTTTTCTTTGAGGACTTTCTTTTACATGAGGAAAAGTCTTAGAAAATCCTGTATAAAAAATAAAATATAAAAGATACAGTAAAATGTTTAGAACACACTGTCTAAGAAATTAGGCACTAAAACTACAGTAGGGAATCTTTTAGGGCATCAGGGTATACCACATACATAAAAGGTGTATTCTTAGTGTGGTTGTATTAAAGCAGACAAACACTCATCCACATTGCAGAGAACTTGTTGCTCTTCGAATGTTTCTGAAACTAAAACCGGAAGTCCTTATATTCGTTTTGAGTCAGTTTAATTATTATGGGTGGAGTCATAAAATGTTAGATTAATGAATTCGTCAAACCCACAGAATCTTTTGACACATTTAATGGATGATTATTTATGCAGTTCCTTTCTACAATGTTCCTAATAATTGTTCCAAACGTTTTCAAATTCTTAAGGGGCAGATAAATACAGAAGAAACTCTCTCTCGATTTGCATATCCTTTAATGAGATATCTTTTATTCTGTTTAATAAAATATTTTGTAAGCGTTTTAAGCTTTCCTTTAAACTAGGGTTTATAGTCGTTCTCAGAAATAATTTATCATAACATTCATAAAAACGGAGCACAGATGCAAGAATATTTACAAACTATGCAAAAAAGACAGAACACAATATTTCACAACAAAATTAGAACACTATTTTAGCAGCTCACTTTATAGCTGCTGGAATTCGATTCCCTGCTTCTTGTTATTGTTGCCATTCGATGATAGCTAAATACTTGCTGCTGCTCTTTCTATTAAAATAGTTTTACTCTACAGGTGTTAAAAAATTATTACGCTATATTTCTGGAGTGCGGAAAAAAATCTTTGTCATATCATGCCATAGATATTCTCAGAATGAATAAATTAAATTTTAATCAACGGTACGCTTGGAATTAATGACGCAATTCTGTAGGCTGTTATATCGTATGAAAAAGCAAACGATAAAATTTTCATTTTCGTAAAATAATTCTAAATTAAGATAAAATGTAAACCGTGAGATTTTTTTTTAAATTTGGGGGTAGGAGATAAGGATCAAAGAATAAGGAATGTGAATCCCACTATAAATGTGCTCAGGTATGGCAAATAAAATTTTTTTCTTTTAATCTTATTTATTGCTCTTAGTTTTCTGTTTAAATGACTATAGGTGGTGCCTAATTTTGCGTCATTAGAGCGCTGGTATGCTGAAAACAGACAATTTTCTCTCCAATATTTAAAAAATTGGTGTCGCCTGATAAACAAAAATCACTGTTCATTATTTGGTATAAAATGAAATACATAAAAATAATGTGAGAAATGGTGAAATGAATGAAAGGGTTAGAGATAAACTTTGTGTGTATTAGTGAAAACGTTTTTAAAATATAACTCCTTAATAAATAGAAATTCTCATCAAAAATTTTTATTTGACACTACGTAATGGAAGCGGCTGTAAGCCTTCTTTAATCGTCCGCTGTGTATTTGTCTCCTGGAAAGATTTTTCATAGATGGATGGTCATATTTACATGTCGCAAAGCAGGAAACCAGGATCATATCTCGACAGAAAAATGAAGGAAACCATCTCTGTCTTGATAAATTGTAAATATGACTGACTTTCGTTCCAAAGAGCACTGTTCTACTATTAGGAATGGATGAGGATGTCCTAGTGGTAAAACAGCACTCTCTCACTAGGACATTTGACCCTACACTGTGGACAGCTTAACAGCCGGAGACCGTCGTAAGGTATTTTAACATCCACTGCGTAAATTGTTTACCGGGATGACTTTCATAGATTGTGGACTATTATCCTAGGACTTCTATTATCTCAGGACCAATCCTAGGATTATCCTAAGACCAATATTCTAGGACTTTATCAAATAACAACAATTTTTTGTTACTTTTCTGCTATCGAAATTTAACTCATAGTCACACAAATACTTTGTTGAACTCGTCACAAAATTCATTATGAAGTCGTTATTTTCCTTAACTAAAATAAAGTTTAATAATAGTAGTTAGTTTTTTGTTAAAATAAAAGTTTGTTTTTCTTTTTTTGCTTAGCAATTCCTGTGATTCAAATTTACAGCAAACTACTGAGATTTCTGCGTGTATGTGTGTGTGTATATACATACATACATACATACATATATATATATATATACATACATATATATATATATATATATATATATATATATATATATATATAACCATCTTTAAAAGGAAATGTGCCAATGAGGTAATAATTTTTGTAATTTTTCCTTATATATATATATATATATATATATATATATATATATATATATATATATATATATATACATATATATATACATATATATATATATATATATATATATATATATATATATATATATATATATATATATATATATATATATATATATATATATATATATATATATATATATATATAACAGGAAAAAATATAAAAATTATTACCTCATTGGCACATTTCCTTTTAAAGATGGTTTTTAAGAAATTATCTTAATCAAATAGTTCGGTTAAATAAGGACTATGATGCTAATTAGTTCTATGGAGGTGGTAGGGTTGGACATCAGACGTAATAATATTACAAGATTCAAAGGATGACAACCTGTTGAAAATTTAAACACCCCCATTTCAAAGGAAGTCTTCCGAAATGCTGTTATGCAACCTGCCTTCTGCAGAAAACGTCGCCCACTTTTTCCTCGGAGTCATTACTCTGGGAACAATCGCCGTGGAGCCAAAAATGAAAAAGCAAACATCGGGGATAAAAAAACACTCTTTTTTTTTCCTTTGATAGATGGGCAACGAGCTTTTAGCTGGTGTCGTGCCGCCGAACCGCGTGATGAGCTCTTCCGAGTAAGAAGCGATTATTTCAGACCACTTCCTTTTTTTTTTATTCCCTCCACACCTGGAGGGTCCTCCTGGTGCCCTTCGAGAGGATTCGGCTAAGAAATAGCCGAGGGACTCGTGGTTTACTTCAACAGTCGTTTTCAATCTCAGAGGCCTCTATTATCTTACTTACACTTTCTGTGCGGCATTGCTATGAGAAAATATAAAAATGCTCTTTCCGTAGGTAAGAATATTGTCAATAATTCAAAATTTACTCATTAATCGGAAGCACAATAATGATACTAATTATTTTCAACAAACAATTTTAAGATGTGTGTTCACATCAAACTTTACGGGCTTGGTTCTTTATCATTCCCGTTTCAACACTCATGGAATCGAAGGCATTCTTTCAAAAACTTTACGGACCGTACTGTTTAAAAAAATTTTATATGGGAAGACATGCGATGTGGCAACGAGATAATACCAGTAAAGTAAATAAACAGAGCTCACGGTTGGCAAGTACATACATAGTGGTACAGACGATCCCCGGGCCGTACCTCTAGGTTAACGGGGTTGGAATACTCGCTCATCACCATGTGCCTCATCATTTTGAACCACAGGCAGGTGACGAGGTCATACCTGAGCTGGCACCCTCCTCTACACATCCATGCCACACCAGCGAAAGAACTTTGGATGTCACATATTAACGTGGACACGTCCCCGACCCACTGAGCTCCAGCAATCCAATGAAGGAGAGTACACCGTGGTCACCCTCCCAACCACTGCCCGCAGCAAATGGTGCCTCACTTTGCTGATCTTAATGGGAAGCTACTGAGCCATTGGCTAAAGCTCACGGTTGCCAAATAGTAAGACAAAGCTCTTTTGAGCGTAAGGTCCCGGGTTCGACCATAGCCACTGTTGGGCAATGGGTGATGTTCAATTCTGTCTCCAGCATGCACGCTCTGTAGGGGGTTGTGGGTGATGTTACTCCTGTATGCTTTCCTGTTCCGCGGTTTGATTTGGGCTTTACCAGTTAGATAAAAGCAGAAAGGAAGGAGTTTTCGTAATTTTAAAGCGGGGACCAATCAATGGTCAAATATTGGGGATGGCTCTAACCTTGGCTTTCTACTCCCAGAAGTATCATTTCACATGCAGGACATTGCGACACGACATATTTAACGTGCTCCAGCCGCCATCACCAAACACGAAGGATCTTTGTTTGGATCGGGATTCAAACTCACTATCTACCAATAACAAGGACAAACGTTCTTACTAATTAGTCCATCGAAGCGCTCGCTTTGTAAGAGTGAGTGCTTGGGAGTTTTCCGAATTTCCACTCTTGCGACATATGAATACGGACTATTATTTATGAAAAGCCCTCCTGAAGGGTGGGGGAGGAAAAAATGCAACATGCCGTTATCTCACTGAGTTTTCAGGAGTTTTGGTAACCCAACTATACAAATGTTAAAATTTGTTAAAATCAGATCTAACTAATTGAAATAAACAGTATCTTTCTGTTTAACGGTCCTCCAAATTACCATGCCTAACAGAGTCATTAAAATCGCACTATGATTTCGCAAATAAGCAAAAAGACAATGGAAGAAAAATAAGAAAATGACACTTATTTTCATGCGGCTTTCATTCGCAGCTAAAATATCATCGACCATCCGCGTGCAAGAGTCATGCGAATTCTGCTTCAATTGTCATACAAGATACTAATACATACTTATTTTTGATTTATTCCTTTTTACTGAGCCCTGTGACAATATTTCAATATTTTCCACAAGAAAGCCGAATGCAGAACCAACGAAATTTCTTATATAATCCAGTGTAAAATAATCTCGTAGATAGATTTTTTAACATTTTCCCGGGATTACTTTGGCCGAGCTGGCAGCCGAATGGTTAGCGCTCTTGCCTTCGGTTCAACAGCTCGTGGGTTCGAATCCCACCTTGGGCATGGATGTTTGTAGTGATTCGGAATCCACTTTAAACTGTAGGTCCCGGTCTAATTAGCCCTCGTGTGCAAAGAATGACCGTTGAGCGACAAACAAACAAACCGGGCTTACATTGCTGACTAAATTTCTTAGTCAAAAGCAGTTCAAGCTAAATATTTTTCAGAAAATATCATTGACTTTTCGTGGTCATTTCAATACTATTTAGAAACTGCTCGAAGAAACAGTCCTCAATTTCCCTACAAATAACTTTTTTTAAAGAAAGTAATATGGTATCATATACACTTGAGCGTGTTTTAAAAATTGCTGCCATTTTGAAACAAAGAAATATGATAGAACATGCATCGAAATTAAAAGTTGACAATTGACTGAATCTAGCTTAAAAACATTTGGAAATTATATTTTTATGGGATTACTGTAACCATTTGATGATCGTAATGATTAGAGTTATAATCTTTCAAAATCATTGCTGACTAAATTTCTTAGTCAAAAGCAGTTCGAGCTAAATTTTTTTTTCAGATAATAATTACTTTACATTTTTAACAGGTGTATCGAATATAAGAATCAAGGTACTACATATCATAAAATCTCTGAGTGAAGGCATTTTACATTTTCAGATAAAACAATTTTGACGTATGTAATTGGCTGATGAAAAAATCCGAAATATTTTTCAGCGAAGTATCAGTACCTAATGCAAAAAATAGTGGTACGAATAAAATGACGGATTAAAAAAGATGGGGGTAAATGAGAAAATATATGAACGTCACAAGACGTAATTTGGTCATTAAGTAATCTTTTGATTCTGTTTTCGGTATGATGAAAATCAAAATACTTTTAAGCTTGTCTGTACTCGAGATATCGCGTCACGGCTCTTCCAGTAAAAAATTATTCACTATAAAGTAATTGTTACCTTCGATCCAGCTGAGATTATGATTACACCACTTTATTACAATTCTCATTGGTTTAAAATATATATGACGTCAGATAACGTTTCCTCTGCGTCACAAGTAATTAATTACGACATCATATTGACATGGCGTCGTCAATCCGACTTGCTGACAAATTTGCTGCCTGCCTTCTAATCGCTTCCTTTGTGCGGCAGCAAACAAGGCGAAGTTCATCAGGAACTGAAAGAAACGCATTTAACGCAACGCATTAACAGCTTCGATTTGCAAAAGAAACGTAATGAAAATGATCCATTTTTAAAGCGACTGATAACTGGCGATGAAAAATGGGTTGTTTACAACAATATCAAGCGGAAAAGATCGTGGAGCAGGCCAGGTGAACCAACTCAAACAACATCAAAAGCTGATATTCATCAAAAGAAGGTTTTGTTATCAGTTTGGAGGGATTACAAAGGAATTGTCTACTTTGAACTGTTACCACCCAACCGAACGATCCATTCTGATGTCTACATTGAACAACTAACAAAATTAAACAATGCAGTTGAAGAAAAGCGGCCCGAAATGACAAATCGAAAAGGTGTTGTATTCCATCATGACTACGCAAGGCCACACACATTTTTGGTCAATCGGCAAAAATTATTGGAGCTTGGTTGGGATGTTTCGCCACATCCACCATATAGACCTGACCTTGCACCATCTGATTACTTTTTGTTTCGATCTTTACAAAACTCCTTGAATGGTAAAAATTTCAATAATGATGATGATGTCAAATCGTACCCGATTCCGTTTTTTGTTAATCAAAACCAGAAGTTTTATGAACGTTATGATGCTGCCTGAAAGATGGCAAAAGGTCATTGATCAAAATGGGCAATACATTACAGAATAAAGTTATTTAGTCCCATGAAAAAATTGTCTTTGATTTTCTATAAAAAAATCCGCAATTACTTAGTTGCCAACCCAATACAATTCTCTTATAATTATGTTCTATAAAATTTTCGTTTCTTTACTCGTAACTGTACCGTTCCATGGGTACCATAGGGTGTTGTCTACGTGCATTCGGAGCATAAAATAAATATTTAAAAAAAAAATTGTCTTCCATTCCTGGAGCACAGATCTGCTGAAGACATTTCCATCACAAGGCAATCAAAGGAAGAAACACTGGAAATGTTTTATATTTAAAGAAAGAAAAAAGGAAAGAAAACCGTTATCTTCGTAATAATACGCGCTAAGATTTTACGACTCCACGTATTAACATTGTGATTTATAAAAGAATCCTTCCGGCCCTGCGGAGGGTGGGAGGGGGAGTTAAGTGGCTGATTGAGGAGGAAGGGCGTGCACCCGAGGCCAATTCCGCTACTTCTTCATTCACTCTCCTTCAAGGATTTCCAGGAAGAGCTGGCCTGGCCGGAAAAGCAGTCGACAGGGGCTAGCGTGTTGCTGACTCGAATGGTGTCGGAATATTATTGCTTGCAAACACCTTCCTATACACCCCACACGCTATTTTAGGTTCATTTGAAAGGGAAAAAAAATTTTTTTTGCACTTTTATATTACACAGATTAATATAGTAACATAAGGATTAAAACGTTCATCTTTTAAGTTGGTTGGTTAGATTTTGTCGTGCTGAGTCCATAACAGGATGAGACTTCAAAAGTTATATTTTAGAAAAAAAAAATAAAAGAAACTTTAAAGTTTCATTAAGAAACAGTAAAATTATGTATGTAATAGAAAAACTAACTATAAGATAAATAAATGTTTTTATAATTAATTAATTAAATGTCATAGTTAATTTAATAAATTCTTCTTCTTCATTGGCCTGACAGCCCAGGGTTGGCCTTTGCCTTCCTCAGAAGTGTATACCAGGACCTCCTATTTTTGGATAAGGTCATCCAGTTTGTCACTTTTAATGTTTTTAATTCGTTTTCAAGGCAGTCACGCCATCGGAGTTTCGGTCGTCCTCTTCTTCTGGTGCCCATGGGGCGAGCCAAGAAAAAAAAATTTTTGTCACCCGATTGTCGTTCATCCGGCTCAAATGTCCTGCTCATTTTAATCTCTGTATTGAGATAAATTTAGCAATATCTGGTTCTTTATTTAGTTTATAGAGCTCAGAATTAGTTCTTCTTCGCCATGTATTCTCACATTTTATAATGTTGAATAAATTATAATAATATATATTATAGACATGAAATCACACAAATTATAGTCATAGAATATTGACGATTAATAGGCAAGCAACATAATTCAATTGAGATGAAACGCGTTTTTGTTCATTTGGGCTTGGTAACCCTGCTTATTATGCTCCGAGAGTCGAGAAATGTTCGTTAGAATTCATTTTTGTTCTTTATGCGAATATGTTGTCTGAACTGTTCGTTAATCGAGCATATATATATGTTCTAATTTTATGTGTGAACTAATATATATTATGGGGAAAGTGTTCGACATATGAATACAAAAATGGCGGACTGTTGTCTTTTTTGTACGCCATGTCAAAATTTTGAGATTGTCTTTAATGCACGTGGATAGAACTCTTGCGAAATTATTAGAATGAAAGCCCATTTAAAGGAGTAAAATGATACCCCTGCCTAATTTTCTTTCAATAAATCTCTGCATTCCCACCAGAAACAAAATATGTAGGTCAAGGAAGTTGTTGCCATACAGTATCGATTCAATCATTTCTTCTTTTCTTTACAAAATCTGGTTTTAATAGGAGCCATTAACAATGTGTGCATGAGATTTTCATCATTTCTTTCTTGTAGCATAATTATTTTCTGCATTTGTAAATGCCTCCAATTCAAGTTAACTTTTATATTATTTCATTCTAAATGAGAGACCACATTATGAGTGATTTTATTGGAACACTTTCTCTTTTACCTGGTGATTAGAAAAAGAAAATTGTATAATTCTATTTCTCTAAATATTATTTCAAATGCTGTTAAATATTATTTCAATTTCAAATATAAATACCATATCTTTTTATGGTACATTTAAAATAATATTTTCCAATATTTGCTTCTCTAAACTGTATTTAAACTACAGCAAGTAGCGCAATTTTCTTGATAATTAGAATAATAAAATTTTCTATATCTATTTCTCTAAATAGCATTTTAATTGCAAGAAATATCATATTTTCCCATGAAAATTCTCAAATTTCTCTTCTCCAAATGGTATTTATGGAGGAAATTTCTTTTTCTAACAATTAGAATAAGAATATTTCTAATATCTACTTTTCGAAACAATATTTAAAATCTAAGGAATACTACATATTTTTTAAAATAAAAATTTCCTTCTCTGCTTCTCTGAGAATTTAAAAAGCGGGAAATAACTTTTTTCCTAATAATTAGAATAAGAATATTTCTAATATCTACTTTTCGAAACAATATTTAAAATCTAAGGAATTCTACATATTTTTTAAAATGAAAATTCCCTTCTCTGCTTCTCTGAGAATTTAAAAAGCGGGAAATAACTTTTTTCTAATAATTAGAATAAGAATATTTTTAAAATCTACTTTTCGAAACAATCTAAGGAATTCTACATATTTTTTAAAATGAAAATTCCCTTTTCTGCTTCTTTGAAAATTTAAAAGGCGGGAAATATCTTTTTTTCTAATAATTAGAATAAGAATATTTTTAATTTCTACTTTTCTGAGTAATATTTAAAATACAGGGAATGCTATATATTTTCACTTATAAGAATTCCATTTTCCATTTCCCTGAGCATTTAAATGTCTTTTTAAAAAGGCAGGAAATATATTACTTATATTGCATTTTCTTACTTTTATATATATCTCTGCTTCTGTAAACAATATTTAAAATACTGGAAATATATATTTTTTCTAATATTTAGAATAATTTAGAATAAGAAAAATTCCAGCTTCTACATCTCTAATTAGAAATCAAATTCCAAGAAATACTATATTTATATGGAATAGAATAAGAAAAATATCCAATTTTTTTTTACTTTTCTAAACAGTATTTAAAATGCAGGCAATACCATTTTTTTCCTAATATAATTAGAATAAGAGAATTCCCCCGATTTCTGGGTCTCTAAAGATTACTTAAAACACAGGAAATGTTGTATTACTTCCTAATAGTTAGAAAAAGAATATCCAATTTTTGTGTCACCTGTTAAAATCCTATTGCTATTGTGCATTAATTATGTTACAAAGTACTTAATTGTTTTCAGTCGTTGATCTCCCCTTTCTTGCAGAGTTCAACTGTTGATGACACTTAACTTTCTTTATCCTTTTCTGTCCTACTTCCCAAGTAATGATTTGACCCACGAAGTGAAATCAATTCATTACCTGAAAACAATTCGAAGGAAGTCCCCAAAGGTTAGCAGACAGTGATTTGAAACTAGTGAATGAAAATGAGTGAGAATACGTGAGAAGAAAAGGATGTTACTAGTGCAGAGAGAAAAATAATTACTTCACAAAAAGCAAAGGATGTACGTGAGAAAAAGAAATAAGATAAATACAAGCGTTTTCCTCTTTCTACGATAATTAAAAAAGTATGAACGTTTTTTAGCTAATTTTTCAACTTTATGATAATAAAAAAAACTGTTGATACTTTATTCGGACGATTTTAAAATGGACAAAATGATATAATTTTCATGGAATATATGTGTTACAGTAAGTTGCACGAAAAAAATTATTTTTAGTGAAACTTAAATAATGACAGAAGCCCAGTGGCTTAGTGGTAGTGTTTCACGCTCTCATGACACAGGTCCGAGGTTCGATCCTCGGGCTGGGCAAGGTTGACTTAGCCTTTCATCCCTTCAGTGGGTCGATTAACTGAGTACCAAGCCTGCTTGGGAACTAAACACTGGGGGTCTTACGTTAGGCTGACCACCTAACTGGGACATATGCTTCGCACCCCAGGGCCCTCGGTCTTGAAAACAGTTATAGACATTGTAGGCCTTGGCCCATATGGGCTGTCGTGCCATGGAGTTTAGTTTCTTAAATGACGACATTTTGAATTAAAAAAAGGGAAATTTTATTTGCTGTCACCAAATTCAGCTTAAGATAGAAATAATAGCCTGTAAATAATTTTCCTGTGATGACTTCAGGAAGTAACATTAGCTTTCTACTCTGTGTGTGTGATAGAAGTACTTTTCAATTTTAATTGTTTTCTTCGAAAATTTGAAGCTCATCTTCAAGAAAAAATAGCTCATTGACATGGTTCGCGTTGCCTCTTCATATGCTTGAACTCTCATGTGACACTCTGATGTCATCATAATAAGTCTTGCATTTTTGCTTCTGTTCTGATTAATAAGTCTTTTTCTACTATGACTTTCATTTTTAGTCTTATATTCTTTCTTTTTAAAAAGAACGACATTCTGTTTTGTCCTTTGTCTTCATAGAAGTTATTTACCCTGTACTGTCTTGAACAGTGCATCTATAGCTTCCGTTTGAAAAAGTGCGGCTGATATCTTATGATACTTCGTAGATGACATAGTAGCAGCTGAAAGTTATTAAATAGCCATTTAAGCATCCACGACAATATAAGTCATTTTAACATACACTATTAGATAAAGCATTTTAACTAGCATATCTACTACAAGATAAAGCATTTTAATAAGCCATCTACTACAAGATAAAGCATTTTAATAAGCCATCTACTACAAGATAAAGCATTTTAATAAGCCATCTACTACAAGATAAGGCATTTTAACATATACTACAAGATAAGGCATTTTAACATACACTACAAGATAAAACATTTTAACATACACTACAAGATAAAACATTTTAACAAGCATATCTACTACAAGATACAATATTTTAATGTACACTACTAAAAACCCCATGGCATGACAGCCCATGTGGGCCAAGGCCTACAGTGCCCATAACTGTTTTCATGACCGAGGGCCCTGCGGTGCGAAGCATATGTCCCAGTTAAGTGGTCAGCCTAACGTAAGACCCCCAGTACTTAGTTCCCAAGCATTCTTTGTACTCAGTTAATCGACCCACTAAAGGGATGAAAGGCTGAGTCAACCTTGCCCAACCCGAGGATCGAACCTCGGACCTTGTCATGAGAGCATGAAACGCTGCCACTAGGCCACTGGGCTTCAATATAAACTACACGATGATACATTTTAACATACACTATACGATACGGCATTTTAACATACACTACAAGATACGGCATTTTAACATGTACAAGATAAGGCACTTTAATTTGCACTGCTAAATAAGGCACTTTAATTTGCACTGCTAAATAAGGCACTTTAATTTGCACTGCTAAATAAGGCACTTTAATTTGCACTGCTAAATAAGGCACTTTAATTTGCACTGCTAAATAAGGCACTTTAATTTGCACTGCTAAATAAGGCACTTTAATTTGCACTACAAGATAAGGCCCTTTAACATGCAATACAAGATAAGGAATTTTAACATCCACAACAAAATAATCAATTAATATCCACTACAAGATAAGACATTTTTTAACCGCTACAAAGATGAGACTTTTCATTAATTGTGGACTGTATACAAATATTGAAAAGGAAACCTCGAAAACTGCTAAACACACACCATGACAAATGTGCATGCAGCAAGGACCATATTCAGCTCCCGTTGTTTAGCAGTGTCTGGGATCGAATCGGAAACCTTTCACTCCGAAGATCTCAGGTGTGTAGCTGTTGTGCCAACCATGCCTTGTCTTCTATTTATAATTGCTTCAATTTTTGGGATATTTCTAGGAAGTGAATATAAGCAAAAAGTGACTATGCAGCGTTATTGATCGAATAAATGATGACATTAAAATCAAAAAATGATCGTTTATTGATTGAAAAACGGTTGTAGATTTTAAAATGACCACACACACACCGAAAAGCTGATCGTAGAGCGATATTTCCTAATTCACCTTTCCTTGCACGTTTCTTCCATTAGTTGAAAATGTCAATCTGCTTGACTTTCGGTCTTAAGGTCAGCTTTTTAAACATTTGTCACTCGAAACTTTTAAAGAGAAACTCTGATTTTAATTCTTTCCCGAGGTCCCTACTGAAAATGATTGTCTCCATCATTACCAGATAAAAAAAAACAATAAAATAACTTAGTAAGATCTAAAGGATTTTATTTATTTTGAATCAGAAACTTTTTTCTTAAAGCAATTTATCTCTCAAACGAAATAACATTTCTTAATTCTGCAATTTCTACATCCAATTGAAAAACGAAAAAAAGTAACTTGAGGAAAGTGTCTTTCGCTGTGGATAAAAGGTTAAAATCTTATTTAACTTTGTCACTGAGTAAAAATAACGTTTACAGGATGTATTTTTTAGCTATGTCATATTAAAAAAGCTTTTACAAATAAGTACTGTAAAATTTGATAGTATAAAAATTAAACCAACATTTTTTAACTTTGACTAAATGCATTCTTTCTTTTTTTCACTTAAGATCAGTCTCGCAAAACATTACTTTTTCTGAATGCGTAATTGATATATCTTTTTCACTGGAGATGTCAAAATCCAAGCACAGTTATTAACTTTTATATACTCGCTTATTTTATCATTTATCTTCTTACTTTGAGTGTGTTACGCGTTATTGATCTTTTACCTTACTTGGCTATTTATTGGCAATCAGCAAATCTGATAAACATGATTCCTTATAAATGAATGGGCAGAAACTGTTATTTCTGAAGAGAGGTCCAACAAGCTTTGGAAGGAAGATATCGAATTTCCAGACCTCGTAGCTGGACGTATGTTACACCGTTTAAGATTAGATTTTGATTAATAGCCAGAGTAATTGGTTCGCTTGCCATCTTCGCAAAAGTAATTGCCTAATGGCCTCTCTTAAAAGGTCGACGCAAGTATCTTAGGTTTATTTTTCATCTTGTAACAGGAGCAATTACTTTCCGAAATATGATTTGAAGCAAAACTAATTATTAGAAACAAACCTTCTTTACTTCTAGCGACATTATATGCTAGGGAATATGGTAGTAGGTCAAACGGAATTTTTATACCTGCCCCCTTTGATGCTGGACTTATTCGTTAGGAAGTTTGTTGGTGATCACGTATCATATTAGAAACAAGACAAATGCTGCCTATAAAATAGATCTTGTAAACCATCCTTATGTGATCAAATGCCATTTTTTTAAATTATCTAATATTTAAAAATTAACTGTCATAGCAAATGTTTATCTTTTTTAAAATATCTTTTTACTAAGCACTGATTTTTAAATTTTTCAGATATTTCATTTTATTTGTCGAAACTTATCAGTTCTTTCTCCTAAGGATTTGTTCATGCAATGATATATATATATATATATATATGTATATATATATATATATATATATATATATATATATATATATATATATATATATATATATATATATATATATTATATATTATATATATATATGCATACATATATGTTGTTGTTGTCGTGTATATACCGGCTAGGCTGGCAATATGGGGTACGCTGCTCCACTTTTCCATCTGAACCCTATTTAGGTGTGGAGTCCAACTTCCTCAGTACACACCATAGGTACCCGTTTATAGGGTAGGCAACTGTTACGTTACGAATTGTTGCGTGTTTTTTTTTTTTTTTTTGTTCTTTAATAAGTCATATTGCCTTTAATATTTTATTTTAACAATAACAATTAAAAAATAACAATTTTCATGTTTATATTCCATAAAAATAAGTTCCACACCATACTACACTGGTGCCAATACGGTCTTCATTCGACCGCATCCAAATAGCAACTGAGCTAGATTCCCCATCGGATAGGGAATATGCGCTTCACATTCCCCTTTAGGGATTTATTGTGGCTGAGTTGCCACAGCAACGATTCACAACACATTCGTACAATGAAAGGACAAAGACAAAATAGAGATAGAGAGAGAGAAAGTACATGCATGCCCGAACCGGAATTCGAACCCAGGGCCTCCCTATCCGCAGTTAGACACGCTGACCACTAGACAAGTTGGACGGCATATATATATATTTATATATACAAGTACTTAAAGTACTTATAATGTATATATATATGTATATTATATATATATATATATATATATATATTATTTTTATTTATATAGAATTTTAAACAACTATTTTTAGCTTTCTAAAAAGTTTTAATGAGTATGTTTTGCAAGGAACAAGTGATTAATTCTAATAACAAAGGTATCCATTTTTGTAATAATTAAAAGCATAAATAGTAATTTTAGAATTTGCGATTTTTCTCAGAATTATTAATCACTTTGGTTGTCCATATAATAAAGTCCTGCCAAACGCGCGCTATCTCTCAACCCTCCCTTATATATCCTACCAAAGATCTCTTATCATTTAACTGGAAACTTGGCATCCCCACGTTACACGCTTTCCTTTGTTTTTCTAATATTACAAGAGAACATTGTTTGGGGGCTCAATGCCAACACAAACATGGCTCGATGGATAAATAGCTGATAAAAACAGCGGACTGTTTTCTAATGATCCCTTAGTTTTGCTTAAAGAAGAGTATAGTTTGTATCCAAAATAATATTTATTCGAAGAGAGAAAAACAGCCGAATTACATCCTAAAAATGGTTGCATGTGTAATTAAAGCATTAAAGATTTTAAATTAATCACAAAAGTATTTAAAATAGCTTATATATGGAGATACGATATGGTACCGCAAGCTACATGATCAACTTATTAAATACGTTTTGTTTTATATTAAACTGTACTCATAAACTTGCGGTTTTTTGCTGTTATATTTTATGCTAGATGTAACTCATGATCTAATAATGCAGTTTTCTGCATATTATGCATATTTTATGAAAAAAAAACAAGACTCGTTACTTGGTTCAGAAAAATCACAATGAAATTCATCTATAAAAATTTAAAATTTTATGTCAGGTATGGCCCACATACTCTACAGTTAAAACTCGAATTTACGCACAATAGTCATATTATCTTAAGATTTGTCAACATGAAAAGATTTTTGTACAATTTGTATCATGTATTGGTAGAGTAACTGGGACTTAGCCGATTTTTTAAGCGAATTAAATAGCTGCCCAAGAGCTTATCTTTAGAAAATAATTCTTAAGGCAAATTAACTCTTTGTGTGAAATTGTCTGAAAAAAATCTACATTTTATGTTTGGTTGAATAGAGCTTCATTGAAACTGCTTAGACATTATTCTAATTCAGAAAATATGGGCTGCTATCTACATAGCATATGCTTACAATATCAGAATTTCAGTCGAATTTTCAATAAATGTTAGGTGGTTTTACATATGTATAGAGCCTAGCTAAAGTAATTTTAATGTGGCTATTCTTAAATACAATGATAAACAAATGTAATTATCAAAGAAAGTAATCGTCAACCACCAAAAACGTATGCATTCACTTGAAAATACAATAACAACAGTGTTCGGTAAATCTATACAGCACCAAATTACAGTAATTCCACACCGAAAAATTATTGATATAAGATTATAGCAATTGTGTCTTTTCAGTACCATCCATAAAAAATCTATTCAATGAAAGTGTTGACACGTCAAAATCTAATTTAAACTTATTCTCTCTTCACCAAGGAGTCATTCACTTTTTCCAGCCATCAACTCGAGGGCGATGGCCAATCTCTATTTTTATTCGCCAATAATCAATAATAAAAAAAATTGATTGTTCGATTCGAACCTTTTGAAGCTATTATGACGGCGATCCCTGTCAGTTAGTTAAACAAAAGAACTTTTTTTTCCATGTTTCTTTCATTCGACGCCTGTCACTGCTTTCTTCTTTGGCACAAAGGAGATCTTCTGGCGAGGTGATTGACGCTCTTATAGTTCCTGATGCTGTTTAATTTCCTCGATACAACAATACCTCTTGCGACATGAGAGACTGAGGACCCGGATGTGCAGGTGTGATTCATGACCACCAGTTGCAGCCCGAATCTCAAAGTGCTCACAATATGCATTTCTAGATTGGTTTAAAATGGCGGGAAAAACAAATTTGTCACCCGAAAAAAATGTTGCCAAAAATTTAAGAGCATTTTAAAAATTTGGCGAAAAGCAGTCCAATTTGAATGAGTTTTGGCAAGCTTCTAATGCTTTTTAATTTCCCTGTAAGAGTGCCTCGCCTCTTGTAGCATGGGATAAGGTAAGGCCTAGGTTTGCGGATATGAATTGTTTCTTTGTAATATATTACCGGCTACTTACTTCTACCAATGGAAAATCCGCTGAATATTGCTTATCGATAGCTTATCACTATTAAAGCTTATCTCTTATTGATATTAATATATCTTACAGCTTATCGATATTAAAAAATTAAGAGGTGATAAACTTCATAATTTTGAACCACTGTCAATGTCGAGGGTATGAATTCTGTTCGTCCAACCTGTTCAGATAAAGTGGTGATAAAATAATAGCGGCAAAAAATATCACCAAATGTAATTTCGTAGCAAAGAGTGATCGAATTCGAAGTAAATTTGATGGGTTTCTTTTTTTGTGAATAATATGAATCCTTTTCAAAGGAGTCATTCTGTTTTAAATATTGCTTCTCGCGTGGAAGATTCTCCGTCATTGATCCTTCCGACATACTAAATCTAAGTCTCTAAATTTTCAGAAAAAGCAATCTTCCAAATGCTTCCTTTTTTTTTTCTTTCCCTGTTTCTGTAGGTACTAGAAATTTTTTGTTTGCTCTATGTTTAGATTTCCTGTGGGACTGCGAAAAGGAAATAAAAAAATAACACATGTCTTCCATCCAATTATCTCAGAGCGTCACGAAAACATTTTAATTGTATTTTGAAAATAAACACTGGCAAGTAAATTTACAGAGGCATCGACTTCTTTATGTGCAATCTTGAAAACTGTCTTCCCAGTTTTGTTCTAAACTGAAATAGAGTGATGCATAAAAATAGGAAACTTTTCGTGAATAAAATATAATAACGAGATGCATAATTATTCATAGTTTAATAAACTACTTCTCAATAAATTAAATATACAGTTTTTTATATACAGTAATTTTAATAAGAATGGAAGTCACATAGAATCTTTCCAATTTTAACCAATCAGGTCCCAGCAGCTTTGCATTTGTTCATGGTGATGTCATCTCTTGGAGTGGGGATATGGGAAAATTTCCGGATTTTTTACGTAACAACATAAAACGATGGATTGCTATGTATCTATTCGATGCTTGCCATGAAGCTTCAAAAAATTCCAAAAAGCTTTGCAACTTTCGTCAGGGATCTACTCTTAGGCCGAATTTTAATAAGAATGGATGTCGCATAGAATCTTTCCAATCTTAACCAATCAGGTCCCTGCAGCTTTGCATTTGTTCATGGTGATGTCATCGCTTGGAGTAGGGATATTGGAAAATTTCCGGATTTTTTACGTAGCAACATAAAACGATGGATTGCTATGTATCTATTCGATGCTTACCATGAAGCTTCAAAAAAATTCCAAAAAGCTTTGTAACTTTCGTCAGGGATCTACTTTTAGGCCGAATTTTAATAAGAATGGATGTCGCATAGAATCTTTCCAATCTTAACCAATCAGGTCCCTGCGGCTTTGCATTTGTTCATGGTGATGTCATCGCTTGGAGTAGGGATATTGGAAAATTTCCGGATTTTTTACGTAGCAACATAAAACGATGGATTGCTATGTATCTATTCGATGCTTACCATGAAGCTTCAAAAAAATTCCAAAAAGCTTTGTAACTTTCGTCAGGGATCTACTTTTAGGCCGAATTTTAATAAGAATGGATGTCGCATAGAATCTTTCCAATCTTAACAAATCAGGTCCCAGCAGCTTTGCATTTGTTCATAGTGAGGTCATCTCTTGAAGTGAAGATATGGGAGACTTTCCGGATTTTTTACTTAGCAACATAAAACGATGGATTGCTTATGTATCTATTCGATGCTTACCATGAAGCTTCAAAAAATTCCAAAAAGCTTTGCAACTTTCTTCAGGGATCTACTTTTAGGCCGAATTTAAATAAGAATGGATGTCGCAAAGAATCTTGACTTCATTTCTCTTTGGCAAAGTAAAATCAAAAGGTTGATTTACTTTTATTGAAGCGGAGGGTCATTTCAAGTGAATTGTTTTGAGAATCTTCTTTATGTCTCATCTTTTTTCCGCAACTCTTCTTGAAGAATTATGGATGCGTTTGCATTGACATGTAGCGGTTTTCTTTTTTCTAACACATTGGTGTCATACATTGAGTATGCTAGACGTGGTTATTATTCTAAAAAATCTAATTCTTAGGGATTCTTAGGAAAAATATACAACTTAGGATAAAGATGACACTTTGATGAAGTAACAAGGAAGATTGTTTTCATTTAAACTTTCAGTTTGTATCTGATTTGTGACTGCTAATGATTATTCATCGGGATTTGAATAAAGATTACACAACCCACAATCAGTGGTCTGATTGGTTAGGGCGTTGATCTACGTTATAACTGAGCACAGTCGCAATGTCTTCCAAGTGAAATGATACCTCTGGAGGTTGGTCCTTGCTTCAAGATCGCGAAAACTCCACCCGGCTGCTTCAATCTAACTGATAGGGTGTAACTCAGGGCTAAGTATAGGGAAGAGTGCTGGTAGAGCAACAACATACATTGAAGAATACATAAAAAAATTGTTTTTATACACACTATTCCTAATTTTGTATGTATTGTATATTCGACAGACATCTATGCTGTCTCAAGTTCAATCCTTTGAGTTTGGTCAGTGCTTACCAGTACAAAAGTGATGTTTGCGTACTACTTGAATATAATCAACGTTCTCGGCAAGGTGATATATCCTTCACGTACCCACAATGCATAGGATGCATGGAAAGAAACTTGAATCCTTTGTCCAATAACCAAGAATAAATAAGAATTACCGTTAGCATTCAAGGACAATTAACAAACTGTTAAAACACATTACATTTAGCGGTTGTTATCAAACGAGACGGATGACCCCAAGCATTTTATAACAATTCTACTATCTAGAGTTGTTTACTTCCCTTAAACTGTGTTTTCTTGGAACAATAAGTATTTTTTGTTTGTTTCTTAAAGTGCGAAAGTATTAGAAAGCATACGCTAATAATTAAAAGATTTTAAATAAAAAAGAAAGAAATAGCGCAAAACAAATGATTTTTCAACGTTTTTCTCAAAAATTTAAAAAATTTAATATTCTTTGAAGAAACTGTGAGTGATTTTTTCCTAGAATCTCTCATGGAACTGTATCATCGAATCTGACAAACAAAACAGAACTGTAGCAGGTAAGTCAGATTATTAAGATACATTTTTAAGTATCTTAATAATCTGCTGCATAAAAAATAATCATTAGGGAGAATTACAAATCTTTTATAATACTTTCGAAAGAGGCAGCGGTTGTCTGGTTTCGAAAGGTGTCGTCCCCGCAAACTGATAGGTAGCGAGCTCTATACCAACTCAGCAAAAGTTCTACTATGTTCGCAACTAGGTGTAAGATTCTATAAAAAGGAACATAGTTACACTGTCCTCCTGGAGAAAGGATTCTTCTGGGACGTGGCAAACAAAATCTGGGGATCTTCGGTCTCGCATCTAAATCACGAGCCGTCACCTACTATCCTCGGGTTACAACCCATTCAGCTTGGAGCAGATAATGTAACGAAGATGGATCAATTTATAATTTATTCCAACTGTGATTAGAAAAAGAAACTGAATTAAGTAAAATGTTTGCTCGAGCTTCTCAGAAAGATGTATTGCATGCTGGTTCAAATTTTCAGATCTTTATTTTTGATTAAAGTTTCAATTGAATCTCATATATAGCTAGAGTATATTGCATCCCTTATAATGGGAATCGTACCCGAACCGCAGGGACGAAATCCCGAAATCTCTTTAAATTTTCACTATCGATAGTTCAAACCAGTAAAATTTCAATAGATTTTAAAACATGAGTCCTGGAAAAAGATAATACGAAAAAATAACTAGGAAAATACGAAACAAAATAGTAACAACGACTAAAAAGTAACCCCAACAGAATTTAGCACGTTTATTTTTACGGATGTATTCAAATTGTAGATAAAATAACAATTATTACCATTGGAAATTTCTGAAAAATTTAAAAGCCAATACCAAAGAAAAAAATTGATAAAATTTATTTTAAAATTAATAAATTCATCATTTACTATCATAAATTTTGCTTGAATAATAATAAAAAAAAATCTTGGATGCTATATTTTACTATATATTTTTTATAGATAATGCATATTTTATACGGGGTGGGGAACGTAATTTCAACATTTTTTTTAATTATTATACTGTTAAATAAATCTTCAGTGTTTTAGAACTATAAAATCTACTCAATCAGATTATTTTGTTCGTGAAGGAGTTTCAGTCTTAGACTACACATGATGACGTCAAAATTGAATTTTGACTAACTTTCGTAGAAATAACGGTGGACGGTCACTCTCCACCCAGTTAAACACAAGGTCAAAGGACTAACCCTGCAGCAACAGTCTGGTATACAACGTGCAATTAATAAGGCCACTGAGCTGTTGGGTTTATATTAAAAAATAATCCCATTCACTTCTAAAATTAAACATGCTCCTCAGTTTTAGGCACGGAATGGAATGACCAGCACTTTCGTTTCCAACTCAACAGTTTGTGCGTTTGATTCCCGATAATGGCGTGAATGTATTTGATACTATGTAACGGACAGTCTGATGTGAAGCATTTAATTATTCAACGTGTCAATTACCTTCAATGAGAACTTTTAATAGACAGCAAGCCTTATTCACATGTCAAAAGGGAGAAAACCACAAAAAAAACTCTTAAATACGCACTTCTGTAAGAGGGAGTGCAACATCCATCATCCGCTGTTCAATGATAGCTTGAATCATACCCGTGAACTTCCGTTCTGCTGAGTGCAGTCAAACCACGGTGAACCCAGTGCGCGAATACATGCTATGTGAGCTCCAGTGGCTCAGTAGCTTCACGCCGCTTCCTGTAAGCTCAGCAAAATGAAGCATTATTTTACGCGGGCAGTGGTTGGGAGGGTGACCACGGTGTTCTCTGCTTCACTGGGTTGCTGGAACTCCGTGGGTTGGGGACGTGTCCAAGTTAATATGAGACATCCAATGTCCTTCCGATGGTGTTGCGTGGGTGTGGAGAGGAGGGTGCCAGCTCAGGTGTGGTCTCGTCACCTGACCGTGGTTTAAATAGACGAGGCACCTTAAAAAGAGCAAAGTCGTACTTTCACCTTCGTGGTGCTCTGATCCAAACGAAAGACGCTCTCTATTGACTTAATTCGCACAGCCAAAGGCATAGCGAGCTTGGCTTGTCCAAATGTCATAAACAACAACAACAACATACATGCTATGTGGTTCGGAATCTGTAAGACCATTATGAACAAAATATGACGGGCAGTTTTGAAGACAAACCATTCTTTTATATACTGGTTATGGATATCTTTCCGGTTCAATCGTTAATTGGTATGTTAGGCAATGCGTTGTCAACTAACAGTTGGCCATTTTTTTAACAACGCGTTGTCCTTCTGAATTGAGCATTCCGATCGCCGAGAGTAGCTATCGGAAATGCTCTTCTCTCCGAGTGATTTATGCCGTGGTCACAGTGAAGGAGACGGAGTTATGACCCATAAAGGGCCGCGATTTATGGGACGTCTTGGGGGAGGGGAGAGGACAGCGACACTCTATCCCAAGGAGAAGAGAATAATTGTTTACCACCGCAGAACCTGTCTTGAAAGTGAATATGATCATTGCGAAAAAAAACTCCTCTCATTTGCTAGAGAGCTCTTCTTCGAATATATATCACTTTTAACTCAATTTGTTATGAACAACACCCAGAAAACATGTTAACCTCTTCCTTCAAAGAGTCTTTTTCAAATATATTTTGAAATTAGAGATAGATATAAAGAAATAAGTCTCTTGAATTTCACAACACGGAATTCGAGATTTGTGAAAAGAATGTATTTCGAGACGTTTAAACTTATGAAGATCACTGTATTTTGTCAGTATTTATGAAGAGATCTTTCTTTCAAGTTCATCCATTTTCCTGTTGGGTCTTCTTTTTAATTGCTGTCAGAAAACTTCAAGGAGTTTTCTGTTCCTGATGATAAAATGTGGATTTTTTGTCATGAGAGTAAATAGATTTTCAAGTTGAGAATTCCAAAATGTAAAAATATTTCGCATTTCCATAATTTCTAAGAAATGCATCATTTCATAATTTTGGTGGATTTGTGACTCCATGACTATTTTTTTCACACGATGGTTCATCCAGAGCAATACTTGATAATAAGGTGGGCAGCGAAGCTCAAAAAACATGCACACTTGATGTAGGAGTCGAGCCTATGCACTTATGAACTGAAACCTAGAACGGGAACTATGTAACTACTAGATCTCACAAGTGTCTGTTTTCGTCACATTAAAGGAGACTTAAAACAAATTGGATTCAGCTCATAACAACTACATGTTAAAACCAAGCTCTACGTCATCGAAAGTCCCAGGTTCAGTTCCAGTTTTGTTGAATAAAGAGAGATAAATTATTGATCCCATAACCAGTCGTATTTGGCATCTGAATGTGCAGGCCACCCAACTTGTCTAGTGGTCAGCGTGCCTGACTGCGGAGAAGGAGTTCCTGAGTTCGAATCCCTTCTTCTTCTTCTTAGAGTTGGGTTAAAGATAAAGATAAGACTTAGATAAAAGCAGAGGTGTCCAATGACATACAAACCCAACTCTAAGAAGAAGGGATTCGAACTCAGGACCTCCTTATCCGCAGTCAGGCAAGCTGACCACTAGACAAGTTGGGCGGCTAAATCATTGTAACTTATTTTACGTTATCTTGTCTTTATAAGTTACCTCAATATTTTTTTTCTTTAGAATCAATCTATAATAAATTATCGCCCTCCCCCCTGAGATATATTACTCTGAGACTGAATAATTGTATGAATAGCTAGCGGCTCTAGCTTCCTGTTCATCTGCTTATGAGTTCGATTCCGACTTGGATTTAAAAATCCGTAATGACTTGGATTCTTCATTAAACTCCAGTTAGAATTCATTTGCACGAAATGAACAGTAGATCGACCAACCAGCCAATCGATGTCGAAGGAAATCTTAGCCATAAATGATCTCATTCTTGGCTGTTCAGGATCAGCTCTCTTATTTCAACAAAATTTACTCAGTGAACGTGCGCTGCAAATATTATGAATGTATAATAATAAATTCAAACCGAATGTATGATAATAATTTCAAACCAAATATTAAAAAAACAAATCTTCAATGGTAATTAACCTGCTTAATGAAATTAAATTATAATTTGTGTTTTTTGAAAAATTGCTTAGGTGCACACACACATGAAATCGAAAATAATGTAAATATAATAAAGGATAAATATTATAAATCACCACTTTTCTGATTTTTATATATTTTATATTATTTTATTTCTTTTTTTATATACATTCATAATTAGATTTTAAAATGCCGTGTGTGTAATTATTACACCTGTAACTTTGACGAAATTCAGCATCATAGAGCGATGAACTCAAGAAAAATATTCTCATAAAAGGGTTTGATGTAAAAAAAGGTTTGAAACATTAAAAAAAAATCTAAGTTTTCTGATCAGGTATTGGGAAAAATTGATCGTTCAATTGACTTATGGAAATAAACAAGATACATTTTAATACGATGATAATCTGCCATCTTAAGAAGATGATAATCTTAATTAAATAATTTCATTTTCAGACGGTTAAGAGCGGATATGTGGGAAAAATTAGCATATTTTTGTTTCCTTTTTTATCCCAAATATTTTGGGGCATTGAAAATTCCTGATTTGACTTCGAATATTTTCCAAAACAACTGTGAACAGGATTTGACTTCATCTTCGTTCACTCTATTAAACGAGCGAAGAACGGCGAGAAAGGAAGTACTTCGCAGACTAATGGAATTAATTGCGACCGTTTTTAGAAAACAAAAAGAAAACATTTTGACTAATGACTGTGCAGAATGTGCGCCACGAGGGAGGAGAGAGACTGTTGTCTCCCTCATTCGGATGAAATGACAATCAACATGCGCTTAAATGTATTTTCCGATTGGTCAACGAGCGTGAATGAAAGTTCTCGCCAAGGACGCGCCACTTTCGGCGGCGCGTTGTCATCGTATTTCATGACAGCCGGAAGGAATCGCTCCACATTCGTTGGCGACGGAAAAGGTGCACCGCCAAGATAACGGGGACTCAAGTTCATGAGACTTTCTTAAAGAAAAATAGGCGGAAAAATAAGCAATTAGTTTTAAAAAAAATTCTTTTTTTCAATGGTGGGCACACATGGGTGACTGAACCCTATGCCACAACAAGGCCAGAGACTGCTACTCATGTGTCGTTACCCAGCGGGCACCTGTGAACCAAGTCACGGAGGCGAGTAGCGCGTTACCCGCGCCATACCACCACAAACCCGTTTATAGGGCGGGCCACATTCATACAACATCACACAAGATAGGACAGAGAGAAGAAGGAAACATCCATGCCCGAATCGGGATTCGAACCCGGGACCCACACCTCAGGAGTCAGGAATGCTAACCACTCAGCCATCGGTTGGCAGTTGCAAAAGTTGAAGATTTGATATCTCTCTTGGCAAATAACCATCGAGCATTCACCCTATATAATTCCGAGTAAACTTTTCACTGATAGTGGGTCATATTCTAGTATCGCAAAGGTGTGGACTAAGAATTCTCACAAGCACTCATCCCGATAAGTATGAGCATTAGCATACTTTCCTGCACTCATACGTCAGTTTGTGACGTCCAAAGACCTTCCGCTAGTTTGGCGTGGATGTGGAGAAGAGGGTGCCAGCTCATATGTGACCTCATCACCTGACCGTGGTTCCAAATTACAAGACTTTTGCTTATAGGAGAGTATTACAAACCTGTTAAGGTACATTCTGGAGCTGGCCTACACCGTTACATATGTGTGTATCTAGACCACAGTACAACAGTTGGGCTCTATGAGTTAGATGGAAGCTGTTGCGTGGGAGTCATCATCATTCAGAAGCAAGGAACAAACAGAAAAACTCCTCATTGCTTGACCTGCCACTCCTAGAGGTATCATTTCACTTGGAAGACATTGCAATCACTACCTATAGAACTTCCTCAGTCGTCTTCAGTGAATCCGACAGATCTGCTAAAACGGGATTCGAGCTCATTACCTTCTTATTAATCTTCTTATTAATGAGAACGACGCTCTATAATCAACTAAGCCACCGCTGCCTTCCTTAGATAAGGTGTACTTACAGAATTTTAACACTAACCATACCTTGTTTAAGCGGTTAGGATCGAACCCATGGCCTTACACTCTGAAGAGAACCATCCTGCAACTCCGTCACAGAAATTCTTAATTTCTAGATTGAAAAAAAAATTAATTTTTTATATTTATTGTAAAGCTTTTATCCTTAAAATCAAGGCATAAATAATAAAATAAATTATTTTCCTTTGACATAATTTCATAAATCATCATTTTAAATAAATCTGGAAAGTATTTTTATACTTTGGAATCGTTAAAGGCCCCTTATCATATAACCTTTCCAAAATAAAATATGTGTGAGAAAGTAAGTGTGTATATAAGAATGCAAGAATATATATAAATGTATATAGGAGAAATATATATCACATAGAGAATGCAAATAACATATAGATAAGATATCCAATATGAAATATTTACAAAATGTGATTGAAATTTAATATCAAACGTATAAAAACAATAAGCATTTTTTCTCTACTAAATAAATTATAGTTGAAAATTTTTAAAAAAGTATATTATTCACAAAACGTGATTTGAAATGCATATAGATATTGCAAAAAAAAAAGAAGAAAGAAAAAAAGAAAAAAAAAAGAAATACCATCAATAAATTAATGTTGTATTATAATTAATATTAATAAAAAGTATACAGAGGGCAGGCCTTTTGATTTCAACTACAATATAAATTTCCTTTTTTAATCTGCGTTATCAATATTTTTATTGTATGTGTATGCGCATGTTTATAAGATAAAATACATTATCAAAATGATTTCATAAACAAAGAGTTGAGGAGCTAAATGTGGGATGACAGAAAGTGTTATACTTTTAGTTAATAAAATATTCAGTTTAAGAAAAATGACAATAAAAATTTTACTCATAAATATGGAACATTAAGTCAAAATTAAAATAGGAAAATTTAATATTATAAAATTAATTTAAAAGTAAGAAAACTGTTTTCAAATTAAATTAAAAAATAAATATAACAATTTTCCACAATAATATTATATAGAATAGATGGAAATAATGTTCTGCTATCTGTAAGTTTCGTTTGCTCTGACGTCTCTCTCGGTCTGGAGGTGAAATATAGCCTCGAGTTAATTGGTATTATTGGTATAAATGAAATTCATATTGCAACTAGTAGGATTCCCACCCCCATTGGCGACCATTGAGAGTTTTATTCGTCGCCAAGTTAAGCGCATGTCTTTTTAACGCGGGAATTTTCCCTGGCATTCCAAAAATAAACATTTTAGAAAATTTTAAATCTTATAATAGTATAAAAAATTTTAAAAAGTATTACTGGAAAATGAATAAAAACTTTTTTGTCGGGTTTTCTTTCTCTTCAAAACAACTGGTAAATGATGTAAGAAAGAGATAATAATAAATAAACAAAACAAATTGGAAAAAAGTATAGTTTGTTGTATGTTGTACAGTATGTTGAAAATGTAAAAGAAAAATACAATAATGGAGACAAAATAAAAATGATAAAAATAATAAGTAAACAAAAAAATGGAAAAAAGAACAGTTTACGATGTTTGAAGGCTGGCGATAATGAAACACTACAGCAAACAGCGATCAAATGGCTTCGAATTGAAATTTAAAACAAAAGCATCGAATTGAAAAGTAGAACAAAAAGTTCGAATTGAAAGTAAGACGAACACTTCAAATGCTGTTGCCACGGAAAAGAACCATATATATGACGTAAAAATGATGTAAAATACGAGAAAAACCAAATTTGGCAACAAAAAAAAATCTGAAAAACTCAAATTGGAAACACTATAATCAAAACAAAGGACGCTAGATTTGGCGAGAAATCACTTTGGGGGATATCATGCTTACACTTTCATATTTTAAAAGGATATATATATATTAAGTATAAGATTGTTTTTGTGAACGCTTATGGGACTCGTAAAACAGTTCGTATAACAGAAAAATAAGTGTATTAGATATTAAGATCTTTAAATTTCTTTTGTACTAAACTAATTTTCCTTTACAAATAAAATACTATTAGGAAGAACTATTTAGAATGTACTATATTAGAAACACATGCAAAATAAGATTGGCAACATAAAAGCAACACTTAAATTTTATTGATTGCACTTCACTGCAGAGTTTTTAAACCTAAAACTGTGCTCTGCTTTAAATTTTGGAGCCAACCATCAGATACTTTGAAATATTTTTTGTTCAGCTATAATAGCAAAACAGTTGAATTCCTCTTTAAAGGCATCTTCATCAACAGGTATGTTCGGTTTCTTCAGCCCAGCAAGCAAAGATTTTTCAAGTTTATGATATTTTGCTTCCCTAAAATACTTTAGAGCGCGAGGTATTCTTAGGAATTCAATTTTTTTCACTTTTGTTTCATTTAATACTTTTTATTTCTCTACTTTTAGAATCTACTTTTTCAATTTGGCGGCACGCGAAAGTACTTGAGATTCACTGTTCCAGACAAACGAAAGTTCATACATTGTATTGTTTAAATGAGAAACGAAACCACAACTATAGAACAAAGTAACACCAACTTTTAAAGTGTCTTTCCTTTCTATATTATAAAGTACGAGTAGGATTAAAGAATTTTTCCTCTTTCAGTGTCCTTACATACAGGATCACAAAAGTTGAATTCGATACCACAGTTCTTTTCCATCTAATGTCTGGTATCCATGTGACTTTGATTACACCCCCACCATGTCTGTAATGCTTGTACGCGTCTCTTCGTTGTTCAAGAATTTATCAAGATTGCTGATGTTGGCAAAGATGCCGTATAATCCAGGATGCCAAATTCTGAGTTTGGTGATTTTTTTGGCGGATTTTCTAATATATCTGGCAACCTCGGTTTTTATTACGTCATAGATATGGAGACCTATAAAAATTACACAGAAAATTATATTTTGGCAACCCTAGTAATTACGTCATCGCACACGTCACAATACGTCATCTTGGCAACATTTTTTCATCGCCAAAAAAATTCAAAATTTAGAATCCTGAATTATATGTGCTCTGATGTTATATAAAAAAAATTGAAAAATATCAAATCATAAAGATAAAAAAACAGGGAAAAAAACAAAAAAAATTGTCCTGAACGAAAGTTCTCTCAAAAAAAGAGATTTTTTCTAAATTTTAGTTCCTAAATGGCAGTTGTAAATTAGCTTATTAAAATAAGAACTTCTGAAGATTCGAACTGAAGTTTTCGAATATTTTAATTTTTTTTTGTAACATTTGTAGATGTTGATAGCTCTTGAAATCTAGCAGAAAGACTAGTTTTAAGTTTTTATTATTCTGTTTTGATTGTATTTATTTATTTAAGTAAACAATATTATACAAATAATTTTATTCCTTTTTAAAAATAAATTAAACTTAATCGTCATGTTTTGAATATTTTTTCTATCTCGATAGAGTATATGTAATCGTTATTATATTATTATTTTTTACATAGTGCGCATTTTTTTCAGAAGTGTTAAAAAAAATTAAGTATCTTTCACCAAAAAAATTGGTTTGTAGTTAAATTATTTCACAATTATTCATTCAAAAATATATTTGAATATCATCTTAATTTTTTTTAATCATGCAAAATAATTTGTTTCATTCTATTTAGAAATTACGTCAATTAAAATTTGGAGATATATTTCTTCAAATCAGAATTTTTTTTCTTTTTTATGAAAATTGTTCGGTTTTTAAGCTCTTGCATCATCACTATCTTTGAAGCTTTCATCATTTCAATACATTTAATTTATGACTCGACTCTCATTTCTTCTTTTAGAACTTACATAATTTGGAAACACATAAATTAATGATTCCAAAGAATTATTCTTTTTTTTATTTACACCGCTTTAAGCTATTTTATATCATTACAATACATATACACTTTTTTTGATTGTATTGATGATAAATTATTAATTCCCCCTTAACATAAAATATTATCTATATATAGACCCACAAAAAATGCCATGAAGAATTTAATGCATATTTTCCACCTGTGTGCCTGTCTTTTTTCCGCTGTCTTCAAGGGAGGGGGTATCACTTAATCAATGCATGATCCAATATTTCATTGGAAACGTCACCCATGTCTGTTATAAATCTATGTGTTGGAGAGGAAAAAATCGCTCGCTTCCAACAAAACGTCTCATAAACATGTCATACTGCATGATTCCTACCTATTCATCTATTTCAAGGTGAATCTGTTTTCTTTGCTTTTGAAATCAGTATTTTTTAGTAAAAATGAGCATCATTGGAGAATAAATTACACTGATTGTAAAAAGTACAACAGCCTTATCAATGCAACACCAGAAAGGATAAGTCTTGGAAAGGAAAAATAGTATTAGGATATGCAATTGTTTAATACTTCATCGAATTTAGACAGCGACGAAAGAACAATTGACACTGCATCCAAGAAAAAATAGTGCAGTTGATTTCTCATTCGGAAATCGCTTTTTCAGATAATTTTTCCATCATATCTCTTTCTTGAGACGAAGAAATGTTTGAACGATAGGGGACAAGACAAGCCTCTCGATATTTTAGGTCTTCTCATCCGACTTTTTTCTGGTGATCCTTTCCATTTTCCATGAATCCTATCTCATGTTGGGATCGACGGAAATGAAAGGGTCGACCATTTGGCCAGGACTGCTGCTGAGGAGGGGGTGAGCCATTGTGGAACTCTCACGAATAGCAAGATGGAATTAAAACGACTTGGAAGGACTCCTCCCATTCACCTGTGGTACTTAAGAAGAAATGAGGTGTGTCTTTTCGGCTTTAACGGCTAACTCGCGCTTCACGAGTGCCCATCCCAGAGCACTCATTTTCCAGCAGGGACAGAAGACCTTCCCTGAGTGCAGTTGGTGTGGAGCTGACAGGTTGATCCCACTCCATATTTTAGTTTGTTTCAATTTTAAAAAAGATGAAGTCCTTCAGAGTTCTCTATTGGTTTCAGACTTATTGCATAGTTTTGGATTGATGGAGATTGCAAATTTGCTGGACAATCTGGGATTAATAACAACAAAAACGATTACCAACAAGTTGTTGGATTTTGATGAAGCAAGGTCGTTGCTTCTTGAGAGTGTGGATTATCATTCCGTGGTATTGCTTCGTCTGCTGTCGGAATTCAACCAGTGTCGTGTGAAAACAGAATCGATGGGTGGTTGAGGATCAAATGGAACACTTGTTGGATTTCAGTGCAAGAGCACGTGCTGCACGTCGTGTTCTGACTTCACTTGATGCACAGTATTTTATTGTTTTCCTGGCCATTACAGTCTCCAGACCTCTTACCACCTCTAGACATGGGTTGCTGAGAGACTGGCTTGCCATTCTCCTCCACCTATTATGATTGATGAAGTATGGCTTAAATTTGAAGCTTCATGGAATAATTATGCATTTCTATCATCTAAGTTCAGTTGCTGCAGGAGGCACAACTGTTTTACGCCCCTATAAACTCCAAAAATGCCTACATATTTAATCACTTTGTTTTTATGCCATATTCTGTTTACGTTTAATAAATACTTCAACTTTATTTGCTTTCATTCATGGTGCGGCTGTTCAAATCGCCAGCAGAAAGCACAACTTACATGTTGATCATCATAAGTTCATGAACGGTGGCTGTTCGACCAATAACTTGTGCGCCAATGTTAGACAGTTTGTTGCAGCATTTAAAGTATATCAGGTGCCTTTGCCATTATCAATTCTATCTAATAGTCTATTTTAATCGATTTTCCTGCTTAGGTTACAGTGGTGTGCTTTTCACCGCCTCGTTTCTTCAAATCTAGAAGCAGAGTGGTTAGCGTTCTTGCTTTTTAAGTTCAATAGTTCGTCAGTTCTTTTCCCATTCCTTTTAGATGTTCAAGGTGATCCACCAATTATTATGGTTGAATAATTCTTTGTCTGCACAAAACTGCTCGTAGTGCGAGAAACAAACCAGCTGCCTATTTTTACTTAACAAAAACCCTCAACATTAGCAACCACCTTGTAATTTTGAACCACAGACGATGTCGATGCCTGAACTGGCATTGTCCTTTCCTCACCGCGTAAACAAAAAGACAATGAACCTTGTAGAATACCCGAACCGCATACGTTCTTTTAGATCTACGATTTTCAGCTGAGTCAAGTATCGAACTCTCAATTTTCCAAGTGGCAAAAGTGATGTATTTCCCTATTAGGTTGCCACATATTAATGAATGCGTATTGAGGTGCGTTGACTTACAAGTCATGCCATTTCACTTATCACCAATTAAGAATCAGTTGGTTACGCAGACTCAATCCATCGAAGGATTTACATAAAATCACATGCGCATATGATTCCAAAAGGTACAGAATCAACGTACCATACACTGGCTTTCGATACAACACTTCAAATGACCGATGCAGCATCGTTCTTAGTTTCAGGTGCTAAAACTGTGTGATGAGTTTTCATAAAAAGTCTCAGTAACTGAAGAGCAGAAGCTTTGAAGACTCAATTCAGCGGCTGACAACTCATCTTCCATCATCCAGTTGTATACGTCTCAAGCATTGAAGATGATCGGTGTGAGCAGTATACAATCATCTTACTATCATAGTGCCATGAAACGGTTACAGTTTAGAAAGAAGAGCAGTTGAGTGCGCACGTGAATGAAATATTAAATGACAAATAATTTGACCTTAAGTAGCACCGCAGAAAAAAAAATTTTTTTTGGTGCAGTTGCTCTCTTTAAAACAGGTGGGTGGTTAGAAAACTAGAGTTTTGTGAAAGTTTCGAAAGTGGCGGTAGCTTTGAGTTATAGCTATGTCCGACGCGATTAAAATATAAATAAATATGCTGAAGTAAGACTAGCTGCGTGTTTTCTAATTTTAAAATATATACTTCAATATCATTACATTGCATTCTTTGAAAAAAATTTTTCCCTTCAGAGTAAAACCTTGTTACCAAAGATGCCTATCATGAGTGAAAAAGTATCCAACCTTCTTAAATAGCACAGATTTTATATGCATCGCTATTATTATTATTTATAAAAAAATGTTTCCTAAAATTTTTATTCACGTAAAACGAGGGTAATTAATTATTAGAGACACATTACAGTACAAATAAAAAAGAAAGAGTATGAGAACTTCAAAAAATAGCACAAATTTTATACATGTTTCTTTTCTGTTACTATTTATAAAAAAATGTTTTCAAAAATATTGGAAAAAATGAGAGCATTTTTTAAAGCATGCTACAAGTCGCTACACAGTATAAACAAACAAACAAAAGATAATCTGGGGACTTACAAGATAGCCTGAGTTTTATGTAGGCCTCTTTTCTATCGTTATTGATATAAAAAAATGTTCCCACTAAAATTTGCAAAAAAAATGAAGCCATTTTTTTTTTTTGAAAGTACGATAAAGAAAGTCCCATAAAAGCAACGATAACATCAGTTTTATGTATGAGTATCGTTTTTATTGAACTATGTACTAAAAACGTTTCTGAAAATTCATTGAGACGAAGATATTCGTTTAAAACATGTTTTGAATCTGTGGTTCTGAAAGAAAATCAAAAATAGATAAATAAATCAATGATAAAACATCTGTGCAGTGTTTCCTCAGAACTGATAAGACTTTTGAACTGCAACTTATTATAAAGAAGGCCTTTCTGAATGATAATGCAGGAATTAAAAAGTATAACAAGATCTCTTCTTCAGAAATGTTCATGTTCAATGTTTTTATTATATGTAATTTTTAAATGTAAATAAAAAACTACGTTTTTTATTTTTGAATAAAAGAATTTCAGGTATATATTTATGTGGGGTAGGGGGAAGCCTTCAGCCGTCTGCTGCCCTACCGAACGTTCGTTTTTGCCCTGATTCTGCGCACAGCCCACGCTCTTGGAAGTTTGAATAGCGGAGAGCATTTAGAGATACCTGCTTATCGAAAGCGAGCGATTATCTATCGCGGAACACTTAGCAGCGACACGTTTTCCTCATTTGCTTATTTACCTGGTGCCCCGTGACACTGTCGAGTCTCGTGCTCCCCGCAAACGATAAGGTTTTGCCCCTCCTCCCTCTGACTGCGCGACTCCATATTCACGCACGCGGGAGAATCGGACCGTAGTAAAACCTCTCCCTTTGAAAGGCATTCCGCCTCCGATATCAAAGTGACGGCATGCGTGCGATGAATCGCCTCCGAGGCGTCGCTACAGCGGCATTTTCGTGCCTCAGATGGCGTTCTTCCGATACGGCGGCGGAAGCGAGCACGAATTCCGTCGTCTTTAAAAATCGACGGCAATCCCCGCTTATATATGTCCGCAGATAAAAAAAAGGATCTGAAAATTCCGTAGAGTAAAATTAAAATGCTTGCAAAATATATCATTAATTTATGATGATGAAATCTGCTGCGAGATTTAATCTTTCATATACATGATCGGCATGCTTTTTTTCCAGAAAATATTGACATACTTGTAAAATCACACTAGAGATTTTAAATCTCATTGAAATATGATTTATATTTCGGGATTACAATATATATATATATATATATATATATATATATATATATATATATATATATATATATATATATATATATATATATATATATATATATATATATATACACATACATATGCCAACGGCGAGCACTTTGGGTGACGAATCCTATGCCACAACAAGGCCAGAAATTGCTACTCATTTATCGTTACCCAGCGGGCACCTGTGAACCAAGTCACGGAGGTGAGTAGCGTTACCCGCGCCATACCACCACAAATCCTTTTATAGGGTGGGTCACATTCATACAACATCACAGAAGAAAGGACAGAGCAACACAGAGAGAACAGAGAAGGAAAGAAACATCCATGCCCGAACCGGGGTTTGAACCCGGGACCCACAACTCAATGTGAGGAACGCTAACCACTCAGCCATGGGTCGGCATATATATATATATATATATATATATATATATATAGTATGTATGTATGTATGTATGTATGTGTGTATGTATATTGTCATTCAACTGCGAATCACTTACTATCTTCAACGCAGCGTCAGAAAATAAATGTCTGTAAATGTCTGAGAAAGTTAATTCAATTTTTTTTAATATCGCGTGTCTTCATCTCGTGATTATATTCGTAACCCTTTTATATTTTTTAAATGATAAATTTTTTTTATTATATATTAATCTCGAAGTTTATTTTAAAAAATATAGGGAAATCCACAGCTTTAATTTATTTATTTTCGCTATTGCAAGAATAATAAATTACCTTATAAATACACGTTGTTTGATCTATAATTACCCTCAAACTTGAAATGGAAGAATAAATCGACTGTCGATTGACTTTTTTTTCCCAAAGTAACAGAATTAGATTTTTTACTTATAAAATAAGTTTTGGGAAACGCCAGGTTTTTGGCCATTCAAACATACCTCGATATCTCATCCTCCAGGAGACTGTTTCAAGGTCAAGAGGGGGGGTCCGTGTTCATGTCGGCTCAGGAAACTCTAAGCACTAATGCACATTCAAGCAAATGCGTTAACAAAAGTGCACTGTCTCTCGTTCAGCACTGGTTGGGATCGAACCCTGGGAAGATTTTCGCATGTCGCAAAGGAAGAAACATGGAAAACTCCCAAGCATCCACCTCGACCGACATACATGCAAAAGGAAGAAACACAACATCCCTCATATCCGCTGTTTTACAGTGGCTGGAATCGAACCTGAAATATTTCGCTTTGAAGTAATTTGTCTCACCACTAGCTCTATAATAGAAAATTTAAATTTTTAATGACTTTATAGTATGCAAATACCGCATTCATGGAAATATGTCTCACAATTAAATACTTAACTCTTAAGCAAACAGGCGCCGTGGTGTTTCTTCTATTAATTACATTTTTTAACCCCTTAACTGTGATATATTTCAGAAAAATGGACCAAAAATGGAAAATTTTTTTGATTGTTTATTTTTATTCTTTATATTATTATAAGAGTTAGAAAATGCTTTTTTATTACAAAAATAAGTTTTATAAATACAATAACTACTAGTATTTATAATTTTTACATACACATAAAACTTTGATTACGTATACATGTTATTCATATTGAGCAAATTAAACAAAATTTTGAAGCTAAATATAACTAGTATAGTATAAAAACACAAAAATATGATTTTCGATACATACATTTTACAAATCTTTTGCAGTATGGTATATCCTAAAACAAGATACTGTTCAAAAGCCTATATATTGCACTTTTTACAATAAACTCTTGTCTCATGCCTTATTCTCTTCCCTTGTTCATTGGTTTTACGACAACATATAAAACACTGCCTGGTTGGAGTAGATTTTTTCCCCATTGATGGGATGTGTTCTGGAAAGTGTCGACCTGTGAGGCGCAGTAAGCTTACACTAGGACGCCCTGGTCCTAGTAGTTGAGCATTTGGTTTATTTAGTTCAACAATTGATTTTCTGAAGTTCATATTGTTCACACCTCCAGCTGAAATATGCAAAATAAAGGAGTTATTTATATAACGCTTGATGTAGGAGATGGAAAAATATTTTCTAGTAATATTTTTTACCTCCTTTTCTAGCAACCTGGAAATTTGTAAGATGTTGATCGACTTTAACATTACCTCCCATAGTGTTGTTGTAGTCATAGACTACCTTTAGAACCAAAGTTGGAATTGGTAAAAAACTAGGACCACTTGTATCATTTATTAGGAAAATAGGGAATTAAGCATCCTAAAGTGTAAACGAACTTAGCTCGGACTTCACAAAATAGAAACGTTAATTTTTCTTCTGCCTGAACTGAGTTCGGGCATCACAAATACTGCACGCAGTAGTTGCCCGAACTGAATTCGGGCGACACTGGCAAGGGGTTAAAATAAAAGAAAATTTCACGAAATTAGAAAAAATATTGGCATAATGAAACCTGTTATTATAATTTCATAAAATCATTTATTATTTTTGTGGGTAAGTAGAATCGGAAAAAAAAATACTGCAAATTCATAAAATAAAACAATTACTACTGCCTGTCTGCCTCCTTTAAAAAAACGCTGCGCCTTTGATGGAAAATAATATAAATTATTTCGAGTGTACTGTCATTATTGTGAAAGCATCATATAACTAAATTCATCCAATAAATAATGAGTGTTTACGTTTAAAATAGTCTGCATAAAATTATTTCTTAGAAAAGAAAAAGTCTTATCATTATTTCTTTCTGATAAAGCAAATTGACAGGGAATGACCAAATGTTTTTATGCAATGTCAGTCCCATCATATTTCTGACATCGACGATTAAATACACCAAACGCAATTCAAATGCACATTTATTAAAACAGTTCAAAGGTAAATAAAGTATTCTTTGTAAAAATTATGTCACTAGTTTATAGATTTGAGTAACGTATTTAGAGCCGCCCAACTTGTCTAGTGGTCAGCGTGTCTGACTGCGGTACAGGGCAAGGAACTTTTTTCACACTGCGGACTAATTTGTGAATCGGGAACCGAATTCCTGATTTTAGAGTTATTCAGAAAGTTGACAAAATTACTTGAAAATAGCTGAGCACATTTGAAAGAAAAACTTATGAAGAAAGAAAACAGTGATAAATCGGTTAACGTGCAGTCGGACTGCTAACGAATCAGATAACGAACACTTTAAGGAAAAAAATTTTGTGTTCGGCAACGAACTAAAAGGAATTTTAACGAATATTTCTCGGCTTTCCGAATATTATGTGCAGGGTTGCCAAATCCAAAAGACCTAAAATCGTTTTTCAACTCTCTTGAATCATGTTGCTTGCCTATTGAACTTCAAAGTTCTATATTGAAAAAAAAAATATTTTTAATAGAATATTTATAGCCAAAGCAGCCGCCCATCTTGTCTAGTGGTCAGTGTGTCTGACTGCGGATGGGGAGGTCCTAGGTTCGAATCCCGGTTTGGGCAAGGATGTACTTTCTCTCTCTATCTATCCTGTCTTTGTCCATTTCCTTGTATGAACGAGGTTGTGAATGGTTGCCTACCCTATAAACGGGTCTGTATGGCATGTGTGTACTGAGGAAGTCGGACTCCACACCAAAATAGGGTTCAGTTGGAAAAGTGGAGCAGCGCACCCCATATTGCCAGCCTAGCTGGCACACGACAACAACAACAACGTATTTAGAAATAATGGATTCCCTCATACACACACAATAAGTGAAGTAAATATTTTAAGTATGAAGCTCAGTCAATAATTTAAGCTGTAAACGATTTGTAGGAATTTCGAATGTTATCCTTTCCGAAATAGTTTTTTTTTTTCAAATGCGGAAATTCTTTTTAACTCTGACTAATAGAGTCCCAGTGACTCAGTAGTTTCTCGCAGATTCCCGTATGATTAACAAAGTGAAGCGTCGCTTGACGGCGGGCAGCGATTAGGAGGGTGACCCTATTTCCCCGCCTGTGTTGCTGGAGATCCGTGTGTTGTGGGTGGACATGTCTTGCTTTAACTTACGACTCCCAAAATGCTTTCTCTGGTATGGCGTGGATGTTTAAAAAAGAGTGCTAGCGCAGGAGTGACATTGTCACCAGACCGTGATTGAAAATTCCGATGCACATGGTGTGTAACGATTATTCCAAACTCGTTAAACTTAAATTACAGATCCGCGGCTCCCCTGCACCGCTATGTATATTAAGACGTCCCCATTATTGCTTGTAGAAACCCGGTGGCTTAGTGGCAGCGTTTCACGCTCCCATGACACAGGTCCGAGGTCCGATCCTCGGGTTGAGCAAGGTTGACTCAGCCTTTCATCCCTTCAGTGGGTCGATAAACTGAGTACCAAGCATGCTTGGGAGCTAAACACTGGGGGTCTTACGTTTGCCTGACCACCTAACTGGGACATATGCTTCGCACCCTAGGGCCCTCGGTCATGAAAACAGTTATGGGCACTGTAGGCCTTGGCCCACATGGGCTGTCGTGCCATGGAGTTTAGTTTATTATTGCTTGTAAACTCCCCAAAATAATTCCAAACTTTCAATGAAATTAAACACCCTTTGTGCAGCTGTGAAAGAGATTGATTCTTACCTGCTTGAACCCAGGAACTACGCAGTACCAAAGAAAATCAATTAGATGTAATTGGTGAATAATGTGATGCACAGGTTTCGTGAAGGGTCATTCACGAGGAAGTACATTCACTTTCATGAGAAATGTAATTCCTCAACATAAATTAGAATCACCTGGTCAGGTGCCTTCTGAGAATTTATTGTCTCTTAACCCTTTCTTATTTTAATTGGTAGAGTAGCCGGAAACTTGGAGTCAAAGAATGACCTCTGGAGAAGGATCTAGAGATTACTGGAGTCCAGCTGTTGGGGGGATGCTTGTATATAAATAGTAGACCCTGGTGGGGGTAGGAAGAGCTTCGACCTACCTGTGGCTTACCGGATACTGCTCCGGAGAGAGTTCCAGTGTGGGCAAGTCTAAGTGACCGAAAGAGCGATCCCTTAGCTTCTGATCATGGGGACTGACGTTAGGCCTCAAGCCTGAATATCCTCGAGCCTCCAGTATTTCCGGGAGAGTATCATCAACATTATCTATAATGACTTTCCAAGACTAATTCCTGAATGTGGAATTTAGGAGTCTGGTTCTTAATACCTGCGAGGAAGTTTCGCCAACCGAAAGCGAAACGTTACAGCATTAAATTCTGATTCCTTGGCTACCTATAGTTCAGACTACCCAAACTGAATACGTTACAATGCATGTATTGTGTATAATATGTTGCAAAAGAGTGGCCCGACCATGCAGTGTCCAACAAACAATAATACAAAGTTCGATCCTTGCCACTGTTAGAAAAATATGAGATGGGTGTGGTAGTCTTAGTTTCTACGTTTATCTTTGCCGAAATGAGTGCTTAGGTGTTCTAATATTTCTTCCCTTTCGACACATTACTATTACCTTCTCTAGATAAAAAAAAATGTTCCCAGGAGGTAATTATAGGCGTAGATGAAACCTCATCTGACGTCACGGATATTTTAAACCAATGAGAATTATGTTAAAGTGATATAGCCATAATCTCAACTGGAACGAAAAAATCAACTGTAAAATCCTAGTATGCGTAACGCATTCGGCACGGTTTTAAAAATGTCGCCAAATCCATCGCGTTACGGAGACTAGGATCAAGCCGAAACAACCACTTTATAATTAAAAAACCTTTGATAAATTAATTAAATTTTTAGGAATTTCCTTATGAATAAAGTATTTTGAGAAACAGTCCATATCTTTGCATATCATATATATGAGTGAATCATCATATCATATGGAGGAGTGAATCATCTTCGCTGAAGTCAACATGTAAACGTTCTTCTCTTTTTTCAGTGACGACGGTTTGTTATATGTAAAGCCTGCACCACACAGTGACCATGATTTTGTTTTACCTGCTCCATCATTCCAAACACAAATTGATAAGTGTTTTGTGCTTAAAATTCGTTGTCATTAGCCGAGCTACCAAGACATTATCACACCTTGCAAAAGTAACTCTTTGCAGATGAAGCTGTTGATTACTCTGCAATGCTTGCTCTGTAAAATGGGAGTTGGTTTGGAAACGTAAAGTTCCCCTGGAGTTCAGTGCCCGACTTAGCCTAATTGGGTCCTGGGGCAAAAATTCTTTAGTGCCCCTTTCTACTACACACCAAAAAAATTTTTTTTCTATATTGCAAACTATTCTATTCGATTGACAACGTAAAATACATTTCTATTCAATTTGAGAAGCCCTCTGGTGTGGGGTCCGCCCCCTGCCTTATTTAAGCTCTGCATGGGTTCCTTTAAAAAAATTCGTGATTACAACATCAGTAGTGAGCCGGCCGATAGCTGAGGGGTTAGCGTTCCTGACTCCTGATCTGTGGGTCCTGGGTTCGAATCCCGGTTCGGGCATGGTTGTTACTTTCTTTCTCTGTTCTCTCTGTGTTTCTCTGTCCTTTCTCCTGTCATGTTGTATGAATGTGGCCCACTCCATAAACGGGTTTGTGGTGGTATGACGCGGGTAACGCTACTCGCCTCCGTGACTTGGTTCACAGGTACCCGCTGGGTAACGATAAATGAGTAGCAGCTTCTGGCCTTGTTGTAGCATAGGGTTCGTCACCCAAGTGTGCCCGCCATTGGAAAAAAAAACATTAGTAGTGAAGTCTGTTATCCACAATTTGAAGGATTTAATATTCTCCAATAAAAACGTCATTATAAGTTTCTCAACTATAAAAAGTGAAAAAAAAACGCCAACGAAAAATTCATGAAAATGAGTTTGCTGAAAAGATATTATTCAAAATTTAGTTCATATATATTCATTAAAATTTTCATTGCTTCTATAGAACTAGGTTTGAAACCTACTTTAATTCGTAAAATCAAAAGTGTCCGTCGAAGAGAGATTCGCAATAATAAGCGTCTACTAAATATCTCGTCTATCTACATATAAACTAACTCTCTTTTAAATTAATTTTTATAAAAATATCCTATGAAAACACTCCATTACATGAACATATTGAATGATCAGTGGAAAAAATAAATAAATAAAATACAATAACAAAAAAATACATAAATAAATGAATAAAAGCAAGTCAAAAGCCACAGCTCAATGACACCGAGACATTAATCCGTTGAAATCGCATGACGGCCTCCCATTGGATGGGGTGGAGGCGTGAGAAAGATGGATGGCGGCCGAGGATTAGGATTTCGCTACCATCCTCAGGTGGCAAGGGTTGTCACCTGGAGGCGTCCTCCCCGAGCGACTCACTCCTTGAACGCTCTTTTCTGAGCGATCGTCTCCTTAATCCGGTCAGTGGTCCGACCGCAGATAGCACCCTAGAGAACCACTCCGGGGAGGGTGCGCCCAGATTCAAGGTGGGAGGTCGAGAAGATGAGCATTCATTTCTAGAAGACGCTCCGAGTACGATAATGGCGGAAGACGAAATAAAAAAACCTCGGTGAGATTCGGATGAAGACATTTTTATTTTTAGTCTCAGTTTGGATATCAATTCCTGTTTAGAATGAAAGGAAAATGGTATAGCGAAGATGGAACACAAATAATTACTTTTAATGATTGGTTAACGAACATAATCTGTTATAAGATTTGTTCGTGAATCGATCATCCACTTATGATAGATTTTTTTTGTGAATTTAATTCATTTTATCTGGAAACCCTAAAAATGAAATTTAAAAAAGGATGTATAGTTTCTTATTCAATTTATAAAATTAATACATGCCTATTGCTGTCTTGCGCCAGCTAGGCTGTGCGTTGCTCCTTTTCCCTAACTCATAGGTTCCCAAAGTGGTCCAGGTGGACCCCCAGGGGTCCATAGGAGACCACACGGGAGTCCACTTAGATGTGAAAAGAAAACAGAGGTTCACAAGTTGTAAGTGGGGGTCACGAAAACTTTTCTGGTTTTCATAATAAAGAACAAAAATTTTGGCTTGGAGACTTGCAAAGTGCCGCCCACCCGTGTGCCGTCTCATTAAAAGTATGACTATCTTTTATTCTTGATTTAAATTTCCGAGTTCATTGTTGATTGTTTGTAATAGTGTTTATAATTTTGTATAACCACAAATATTATGTTAATAAATAGGACACAAGAAAAGTGCTACTTTTTTTCTTTAGCACCTCCAATTTAGGTGATATTTTTTAGGAGTTTTGGAAATACAGTAGGAATGCAGCAGCAGGGGGTCTACCGAAAATAGTAAAACTTTAAAAGTGGTCCATGAGAAAAAAAAGTTTGGGAACCCATGCTCTAACTGAAATATATTTTGGTGTGGAGTCCGACTTCCTCAGTGCACACATGCCATAGGAACCCGTTTATAGGGTAGGCAACCATTCACACCTCATTCATACAAGGATGGGACAAAGACAGGGGAGATAGAGAAAGAAATTACATCCATCACCATATAGTCGTGCATATTAATCAATCTTTTTCATTTTATATTTATCGGGCATTAAAGTCCGCCGCTCATCCTGTCTTGTGGTCAGAGTCCCTGACTACGGATAGGGAGGTCCTGGGTTCGTATCCCAGTTCGGACATGGATGTACTATCTCTCTCAATCCATCCTGTCTTTGTCCTTTCTGTGTATGAATGTGTTGTAAATGGTTGCCTACCCTATAAACGGGTCCCTATGGCATATGTGTACTGAAGAAGTCGGACTCCACACCAAAATAGGGTTCAGTTGGAAAAGTGGAACAGCGCACCCCATATTGCTGGCACACGACAACAACAACAACAAGAGCATGTCCAATGTCGATAGCTTTTTCTCTTTCTCAGGATTCTCGGGAAGTAATTAATAGTATGGTCGTTGTAAAGTAATTGTTGTAAAGTAATATTGCTGTTATTGTCATCTGGAATTCGTTATTCAAGACTACGAATGAGACAATGAATAGCGAACAAGGTGGAAAGAGGCACTCAAAATGATGAAATCAAAACGGAAATTGATAGTTTACTTTGGCTATGTTGTTGTTGTTGTCGTGTGCCAGCTAGGCTGGCAACAAGGGGTGCGCTGCTCCACTTTTCCAACTGAACCCTATTTAGGTGTGGAGTCCGACTTCCTCAGTACACACATGCCATAAAGACCCGTTTATAGGGTAGGCAACCATTCACAACACATTCATACAAGGAAAGGACAAAGACAGGATAGGCAGAGAGAGAAAGTACATCCATGCCCGAACCGGGATTCGAACTCAGGACCTCCTTATCCGCAGTCAGGCAAGCTGACCACTAGACAAGTTGGTCGGCTTACTTTGGCTATAAATATTCTATTAAAAAATACTTTTTTTCCAATATAGAACTTTGAAGTTCAATAGGCAAGCAACATGATTCAAGAGAGATGAAAAACGATTTTAGGTCTTTTGGGTTTGGCAACCCTGCACATTATATTCGGAAACCCGAGAAATATTCGTTAAAATTCCTTTTAGTTCGTTGCCCGAACACAAAACATTTTTCCTGAAAGTGTTCGTTATCTGATTCGTTAGCAGTCCGAACTGCACGTTAATCGATTTATCACTGTATTTAAAGTTTTTCTTTCAAATGTGCTCAGCTATTTTCTGGTAATTTTGTCACCTTTCTGAATGTCTCTAAAATCAGGAATGCGGCTTCCGTTTCACTAATTAGTCCGCAGTGTGAAAGAAGTTCTTTGCACTCTACTGGATGCTATTTTGTGTGTTTGAATTTTGTAGTTTTGGCGATGCACAAGCTTTGATCTAACGCGTAGGATCGTCATTTATCCATGTATGACTAGTTTTTTTTCTAATGGCGGGCTCAGAAATTACAGAAAGAACAGAGAAGGAAATTAATATCCATTCCCGAACCGGGATTCGAACACAGGACCCACAGCTCAGGAGTCAGGAGCGCTAACCACTCAGCCATCGGTCAGCATGCATGACTAGTAAATTTAGCATTTTTGCATTAATACTTTTGTTTCATTGCTTGCATATTTTATCACCTTTTATAGAAAACGATATATTGGCGTCTAGTTTAGTGTTTCATAATATATGTAATTTGTGTCCGCTTTTCTGATACTCCTAAGATTTGTTATGCAACCCATATTATGTTTCTAAAAAAATTAAAAATAGTAACAATTCAATTAAAATTTTCATTTTGAGAAAGCTAATGTTTATATTTCTTGCAAACAGTTTTTGCTGGATCTGTAATGAATGTTTTTAGGAAAAGTTATTTTTTCTGCTTCAATATTGGAGGATATATGAGCTGTTAATCATTATTGGAACAAAAGAATATCTATCAAATTCTTTCTTGAAATATTTTGACATTTATATTTAAAATTTAAGAACATGTTGGTGGTTAGAAAACGTTACAACTGATTGGAAAAACAAATAATTTCCTTCTGTGTTATTGTTCTAGGTAGGATCTAATCAAAACATCAGAATGATCGGATGGTAAAAATAGAGTTAAAAAAGTATTAAGAAAATAATATTATTTATACTATTTATTTAAATGTGCAATTTTTTATTTTATCTCCAAATATATATCAAATAAGTAATAATAATAGAATCAAATTTATTTATGTGTAAGTAAATAATTTACTGCTATTTGAAGTATTTTAAATGACCATTTATTCTATTTCAACGACAAAAATATAAAAATTACACAAAAGAAAATTTTTAATGTTAGTGTAAGCAAGGCATTAGTCTTAAGATTTAAATGAGATTGTTTGCAAATATCGCAATTAATTTAGAATTTTATTAATTAATGAAATTAAATTGTCTTTGCTGATTTAAACTAACTTTGAAATAGAACTTTTGTCTTGTCTTTTTTAATTTTGCTTTTTCTTCTGTTCTATTTTCGACGTGTTCAATTTTGGAAGCAAAATCGCTAAAGATTTAAAAATTACTTTTTTAGAACAACTAATAATTTTCACGACTTTAAAAACTTTTACAAACAAAAAAAATTATAATTAAATTAAGCATGCAGAGTATTTAGATTACACAACTCAGATTCTGTTCAATATTCTAAAATTTAATTAGAAACCATTTAATTAGCAATCTGTGTGTGTGTGCCTCTCTCTCTCTTCTGTTCTCTACTCTTTCTTCTCACTCTTCTCTTCTCACTGAATAATGTGAAATTAAAGAAAAAAGAGTACAAAAGCACGATTTATAAATTTAATTTGTACTTACGTATTATCGCAACCATGCCAACCTCCGGGATAACTTGCCAAATTGGCAACCCTAATGTCGCACGCATCTAAGGCGCTGAATTGGCAATCATGTGCTTTTTTTCAAATTTCCCTGCTTGCCACCTTTCTCAGCCTAACTGTTCTTTGAAAATGGAAAGGTAGAATATTAAAATGCGAATCTGGGATTTTACCGAAAAAGAGATGCCGTTACACTTTTATAGAAATATAACATTTTACCAGACGTTAGGAAATGTACCACCTCTCACCCGATAAAGCTTTATTTAAAAAAAACAGATTTTTTGGAAGTGCAACGTTGCAACCTGTAATCAACACGCGGGAACAAGAAGTGGTAATTGGTTTGAGGAAAGCCGTATCCCATTATTAACAGCAGTAAGATTCATGTATTGCTGGTGCAAAGAATTAACAACAGTCAAATTTTGTGACGAAGAACTTAAGACTGATAAAACAGTCATAGACTGGAATAATTATATGAGAGAGATTTGTGTTCGCCACATGTAAAAGAAAATAAATCACTGGATTTAATTATTTAAGAGTAAAACACAAGTATAATTTTGTCGACAAATATAACGGGTGCGCATACCCAAACAATCGAAAGAATGTGGGGTTCCGCGAAATGGAGAAACAAGAGACAACAGGGTGGAGCATAGACACCATCTTGAGTATTACTTGGCAGAATTCATATGGCGACAAGA